>CALYCQ020000066.1:0-24967 GCA_944470405.2 Schistosoma mattheei
CCGTACTACCATATTTTACAAATGATGAAGGAATCCCGTCAGGTCCACCGTCATAAGACGTTTTCAGGGCAGCTATGGCCTGCTTGATGTTGGAGGTTATCAAATCAGTTTTCATATCCTTAAACATTCTTGCGGAACTGAAAAACACTAAAAAGCTTAGCGGTTGACGTATCTTTCAGTAATCTACAAGACTATAGGCACAACGGCTTCAGGGTCGATATTTTGCTCGAATTCATAAGTCCTGTTGAACTGATCGAAGTGGTCAAACTAACTGGAAATTCAGCCGTCTAGATGTGACAGTATCAGAGAAAACACCCTTGTTGTAGTTGGTAAGCCTACGATCAATTTTTGGGGACATAAAACTATGCATTTGACTTTCACCGACCGTCAAAACTCCAGTAGTCACTAAGAATTATCCTTTACCATGATTTTACGTACTGCCAATCAGTCTATCCCAAAAGAGATTCGTAAAATTTCTAGTTTGCCTCATAACGTGCACACTCACTCTCAGCTGGCTAAAAGTGAAACAGGATTATCAGGTAATGTGTAAACGATTAGCCAACAGTTGGTTGTGAAAGCCTAGGAACCAATGGACATAATTTTACGTAGAGAATGATATAGTAACGTCCGGCATACAATATACGATCATATTTCCCTCAAAACAATACAAATTTTAGTCCTTGAATTTTATCTGGACACAACCTGATGAGTACAGCGGCTATAAATTCATGGTTACTCGCCAGCATTATTGTGCAACAAAGAGTGGAGTGCTACAATCAGAAGCATTACTAGTTTGACTCGAAAAATTTATCCTGCATACACTGTGGCAGCCTACCAACATTTTTCATTGATTGTTATTGTGAGCAACCTTTTGAATACATAGGCCACCTACTTCACCTACCATCGGAATACTACAACACGCTATCTCTGTTTGTTTAGCTTAGCAAACTTATAGATTAGTGACGAGCCTACATAAAAGAGTTATAGCTTACAATTTTACGTACTGTATCGGACCGCCATTGTGACTATTATTATTGAATCCATATACTATGACATTTCGACAACACAGTTTTACAGTGGTTGCTTCGAAAAACAAACACTGTCTAGTCAGATAACTTCAGTTTCGACTAAATAAAGCCATTACAAAGTTTTCAAGGCTCTTGCAAGCTCTATTCAACCGCATCAATACACGACTGGCTTCACGATAGGTTTGGATATATTATTCAGTGCGCTATCTTAACTAATTTGCAAACCAGCATCCATACGGAGATACGGAATAGTGATAAAAAAAGATAAGCGGAGAGAGGATATGTCACTTGTCGGCATGTAATCATAGTGTGTCGTGTTATATAATTTTCTATTCGCTCAGTGGTTAGATAGGGTATTAACAAAATAAACATTAGTACATTGTGCAGTATACCCTTTAAAGTCACATTTTTTACTACTTAATCATGTGATATTTTTGGCGGCGCTACTTTAGTTTAGGTAGTAATAAACTGAAAAAGTTCGGCATATTGGTCTGTATGTATGATTCGCCTATTTAAAGATATTGAAAACGTTCTGAAGTTACATAATGTTTGTTCTGTTCTATTTTTGCATATGTATTAAACTAAACTAACTATCGATCTTTAGTCAAATACTTGATTTAGCCAAAACCCAAGCTAATAAATTAATGATAAGACTAGACACGTGGTGCTAAGAATATCAATTCACCAAGTTGTTAGGTGCGTTATTATATCTCTACGTTCCCTAGAAAGATGCATTCTAACAGGTTTTCACATGTTGTACGGAGATTTTATACCATTATTCTGTCTAAGCTACATATTTTTTTTAGCTATCTAAATATATAGTTCTGTGTCCGAAAAAAACGATAATTTACATGCAGTTGGTGTAAAGAGCTAAGAAAATTGTTTACAATAGGTAATGGGTTTTATTATTTTACCGTCCTTTGAACATTTGTGTCTCTCTTCAGGTTCATCGAGATGCCATTCACGAAGGCTAGAAGCCGGATTGTTGAAACACACAGGAAAACAAGTACATACAACGAAAGGCATTAAAAGCAATTCACAATAATGACGTCATACCTCAGTATGCCTGCAACCAACTTGCATTGACAACAAATATGTCTTCAGTTTAGTCGTCTTGGTATACGATGGGGTTTATGGATCTACGATGAAAGATATAAACTGAAGTGTAACTTCTTGAGTTTGCATAATGTGCATTGGCAAACGAAAAGGATGTTCGCGAGGTTAGGTGAAACACTGCTGAATAAGAACCGACTTATTTGAAGATAGATAATTTTTTAATTGTTTATCATGTGTGTCTGATCGGCTAAAGGACTAGGAAGTAGATTTACCGTTCTGCTCTTGAAAGACAGTTACACCCGAATAACCAACATAAAAGAGAGAAACAATATATATGTCCAATCTTCATTCCATATACGTGTCTATAACCTTTGGACTCCTAATATCCTAACTGCAGAGCTTAATGCCGTACCTATCAGACAAAAATGCCATGATCGAAGCTGCCCTAAGAGTATATGGTTTGTTAGGTTTCGTACTACACCTTTCCAAAATGAACTGTGTTAGGTGCCTCTTAAACTGTAATGACACTAAGCTAAGTGCTAACGTGTTAATTAATTTCCCTCCGAAATCTTATTATCTGTAACTCTGATTTTCTTATGTCTTTTATCGTTTGTTTAAACCGACACACTATCTGATGTGACTGGACAGAAACATTGTTGTATGTAAAATATGATTGTTTGGATGAACAAATGTTTTTAAGGATGCCTTTACGACTCCGAATTTACTGCTGTAGAGGGATCACAGAAGAATGTTGCTGTCTACCTAATTGTACAGAATGCACACTGGCGCCCAACAGAGATGATATATTCTAAGCTGAACAGTAATTCATGTCACGTTTTTCAAAGTGCAAGGGAACTATACCAATCCGTACTGATTCATTCAATGATTCTGAAAGTACAGTAGTGTGTGACATGTAACAAATGATGTAACTCTTCATATTGACATGACACTGTCCTCTGTGTTAGTGCTTTGAAGTATCCATATGAAGTAGTCAAGCCTCAAATTCATGACGACCACGAAAATCTATAAAGTGACGTGCATTCATGCCCTCTGTTGGATTCACGGCCCGAATCAACGAAACTATGGAGAAAGATACAAACGAATATATAGTTTGTAACGCATGAACAGATTTTATCTCAGAAGATAGCACACTACCGTCAGTTGTTGAACTACCTGTTACCAATCAAGAATGAAGTTTGACTGATACATCGTAATGTGTTACTGTCTCGCGAAAAGTCTATACTGATAAGTCTTTTAACTGAACGTTTGAATCGGTTTCCTATGCTCTTCTAATGACTCCGAGCTAAATCTTCACGACATCGTGATCACGAGAGAAGTAAGGCTAAGGCTATTTACTCTTGAATACGTTTCTTTACAACTATATCCTTCAGAGATTATTTCGGCAATCTGTTGAGTGTATATAAAGAAATTTGATGAGTGAATCTTTGTTCTAGTCACTTTACAATCGCTTGAGACTATTTGTCAGTGACCTTGATAGTGCCCTCTATTCGCCAAGCACGTACAAATTTTGCGCTACTTGGTGTCATGCTCTGAAGTTTCTTGTTGACGTCAAAGTGATCTTCAAACAGTCCAGGTAATGACACATATTTACTTATTCAGACTAGATCAGTATTTCTAATCTTACCTTCTATATTGGTAAGTTTCTTCAAGGTGGTTGGATTGGACCAATGAAATAATTATCTCATCACAACAAAATTAACTTTGTTTCTAACTCTACATCAACGTTCATATTTCGGTTGCTTAATGGTAAGGAGTGTAACTTTAAAATTTACCCTTAGGATAGGATGTGAAAGTTGGTAAACCGAGAGAAAAGACTTCATACTACGGTGGGGATAAAGTTGACGCTGACGATGAAGGTATGGTTAAAAATCTTGTCTTGTGTGTTCTATGCGTAATTACATTCTTCATGTTAGATGTGTACAGCTGATGCCTAACCTTTTTGGGGTTTACAGTGTTTTCTAATAACTCGATTTTCAAAAGTGATTCTCGACTCATGTGACAGACATTTAACTGCTGTTCAGTTTTTGATTACGCTTCACTTCATAGCATTCACTATCAGTCAAAATCTTATTCGCTCCAGAGAATAATAAGCCAGACGTTTTTTATTTCTAGGGACCCACCTTTTGTCATCATTTTGCGCTATCAAGACAGACATTCAGCTTTTAGGAATACTTTTATCATTACTATAATTATATTCGGAAAACCGTCAAGTGATAACAACTACGGAAAATAAAGACATCTACGTAGTTATTAGACGCAACATTTGATGAGTTCCATTTATGAGCAAGCAAAAAGCTCAAAATGAACATGAACTTAATAAATTCATGGCATTCACATCAATAAGGTGTACAAACATCAGATGCTTCTTTGGAGTTCAGAAACTAAAAACCGAAAAAGTTGAATACTGTCTATATCTTTTGGAGACGCATCAGCAGACTTTATCTTTCCACTATTTTTTCTAGCAATACCGTATCATCATTCCATGGGTAGATAAGAGGGCGAGACTAGTTTAGCGACGACCTTTGAACGAATCTTAAATGACCTTGACAATTATTAGACAATCAGAAGACAGTTAGTATAAAGTGAGAATATGTTGTAAGTAATGAATTATAGTGGATATTCTTCTTTTACATGATTCAAAAACTTGTTAAGGTTTGATAAAGGTTCAGAGGCTCTGAATTCATAATGCATATTGTATAGAAACTCGTTCATAGGGTTAGTGGTTAGGGCTGTAGCCTAGGCTTAGGGTGCTAACATCCGATCAGTTCACAACGGATTTTAGAGGTTAGGGTTAGGGGTGAGGGTTTGGGGTTATGGTTAGGGTCGGGATGGAGTTGAGGCCTGTGAAAAAACACCTCTTCTCTAAAATCCGATGTAAACCGATCGCATGTTAGCACCCTAACCCTAAACCCTCATCTAACCCTAACCTTAACGTAACCCTAACCTAATCCTAAACCCTAACCTTAACCCCAAACCCTAACCCTATGGACGAGTTTCTATACAATATGCATCATGAATTCAGAACTTCTGAGCATTTATCAAACCTCAACAAGTTTTTAAATCATGTAAAAGAAGAATATCCACTGTAATTCATTACTTTCTTGTAATATATTTTTACTTTATACTGTCTTCTGATTGGCTAATAATTGAAATTGCTCAAACGCTTCTCATTGGCTCGTCCCTAAATTAGAGTTCCGCCGTCCCATCTGTTTTAACCTCTCATTAAGCACCTCCTCCTTAAAATCCGCTGTGAACCGACCGTATGTTAGCATCGTGTGTTGAACTTGGCTCCGTGACCTTGAAATTGCTCAATCGCTTCTGATTGGCTCGTCGCTAAATTAGAGTCTCGCCGATAAGAGTATCAATGTTGAACCTATATGGAATTACATGAAACCCAAGTTCCCATACTTAGTAACATCGCAAGACGTGATATCAAACAATAAAACGGGTGAAAATGCACATCAAATGGTGCAGTTTAAGTGACGGCGAATATATCGTCACACGTCCTGATCTTTATTCATCTACTTGGGTTTGAACAGCTATGTAGCCTGGATCCCTACCACTACAAACACTAAAATTCTGACCCCAACACTTCATTCCTCTAGGGAATCGTCATTCAATCTTTCTAAAATACGAAGTGTAGTCGACATCATGATCTCCAGCAACAACCTGTACTCAATATCATATGAAATTCGTGCTGATATATGACATAGGATATTTCAACTTTGACTGGACATTGAAGGCAGTCGGTTTTTACCAGACAGTATCGTTACCCCGCAGTCATTGTGTCATTAAAAGTCGAATAAGTAGACCTGTAGTTGGCAATGAGTTTTATTACTACTATTTTATAGCACTATCATTGTGATCAATCCTGAGCTACATCACCAGTTGCTCTTAAATACTCATTTCTATCATCATGATGAAGTGTGAAGCCTCCGCTTGCCCATTTTATTCAAAGACCTTAAAGTTCAGCCAAGTGTCTTTCTCTGACTATCCTAGTTTATTTAAACCTAATCTTCAAATGTAATCATTATGTTTCCCAGTTGTATCAGTCAGCCCGGTCTTTCTCAATGACTGTCCGAAACTTCATACTTTACCTTGGTTAAGGCACACAACAAATTTGAAGGATCCTTTTAACCCCTGCTTTGATATTGATCATAAAAATTGAAGACAAGGGTGATAAATACGTTATTTTCTTCAATTCAAGACTTGGAAATCGAAAGTCTTAAAATCTTCACCACGGAATTCGGATACAAGTGAACTATCCAGATTTCTCCACGTGACTGATAGCTTATCTTGCCTACCTTGAACTTCGTTGATTGTCGTCGACCTTCATTCTGTCATTATTTGCATATTTATTTTAACCATCTTCCCTTTTTTCCTGGTTCTTCATCCTATATTTATCCATAATGCTTCTAATTGTCTAATTATTTTCACAATAGTAAGTAAAGAAATAAAATTGTTAGAAATAATCATAATACTGAACATATCAAATAACAAATTGCCTACGTTAAAAGTGTCAACAGTTTGGTCTAAACTGTTCCAAAAAGAAACTCAGGATATTTAAAAGGTAAAAAACTAATCAGTATATATGGTTATCGGTTAACAGCAGTTTTTATGAGGTCCAAGTTGTATTGTAGTGGCTATATTTTATATTATGTTATCGTCTCAATGATCGATAGATCCAGGTATACGCAATATCTGATGCGATAAACCGTCCAAGTAAAGCATGGGAAACCATCATCCTCTCTCTTCGATTATGTATGATTATTATATCATATTCTAAGTATTGTTTTTCTTTATTGGGTTTAACTCACAGTTGGTCATTTTGTGTTATGGATGCTTTCTCACATACTGTTATTTCTACATTTTAAATAGAATCTCAAAAGCTTTGTATAAATGATTGTCGACAAAAGCAGGCAGCATTGTACCCTCCCTTTTTGTTCAAATCATCGTCGGCACAGTTACTTCTCTCACCTCCAGATGCAAGTGAACTTCTTGTTATAACTGGTCAAAGTAGAATTCATCTGTATATACAGCGAAATTCGGACGAACTTTCGCTCAAAACATGTGAAAATTGCAATAACTCTAATCACTCAAACATCTCAAATCCTATTGAAGTCGATTTGGCCGTTTGCAAACTAAATAATCTTAGTATTCCATCGTTTCCTCAAAATTTGTCTTCTGAAGTTTCAATATTCCGGTCTCATGGACTTCCTTTACTTGTTTGGCCTAAATCAGCTGATAAAATACTCATTCAAAAGGTATATAGTATACTGTTTTTACTATTCGGTTATGACTGTTATTGTTTGTACTTTAGTAAGGAAAAAACTAAAATAACATGTATGAATATTCTTGTGTTTTCAGAGCTTTGGTAATCATTCAAAAACGTTGCATATTTGGACTAGGCGTATCTGTGAAATCCAGAACCCACGTTTTTTCTCATTTGTAACTTGTCATGTAAATGTTTCTCAGTGTGGGTGTTCACATATCAACAACAGGATGAAACAAACACGAATAAACGTTACTCGTTGAGCGAGTTGGTGGGTAGCTGTACTAAGTAGCCTAATAAATAACTGGTTGGTGTTAGTCTGAAGTCTCAATGTGAGCATCAGGTTTGTAATGCATACAAATCTACCTAAAAGTTCTAAATTGATCGAAACCCGCTTCCTGGATTCTGTTTTTAGTTTTAGTCTAAGTATACTGAAACTTATAACAAAAAGGTAATATTGAGGTACCTGTTCAAGATCCATTTATGGAAATCCAGTATTAAATATTAACAGTAGGGCAACAAACCCTTACCAATATGCTTTATCACTTATCTTCTTGAGTCAGATAAGAATACCTTTTATGTTGGTAAACCTAGTTGTCAGATTGTCCAACCTCATGGTAGTTGGCTGATTATCCATTTTCCTGTCACAGAACGTTTTGATTCTACACCAGTTTGAGGAAGCAACAGTAAATTCAACTAAGCATTTGTTGATGAAAATGTCAAAACCTATTAATAAAGACACCGTTAGTATTAGATTGCTTATGTCCCTGTTACCGTGCTATATAAAACAGGTCATCATATCGTTCTGATATGTTTGGTACTTGACCCTATTTGTTGAGAGTAGACCAATCAGTATTTTCGAATTATTCTTGCATCAGAAAAACAAGGCAACTTGTTAATCTTTTTCCCTAATATAAAGTTGAATGAACCAATAAAGTTTGTTGATTGTGAGTTTGTTTTAAATGTACATCATCATTTTTAGTATTTAAATGATAACTATCCGGATTGTGGTCGTTGGTTTAGTGAACTAGATAAAGTAACCGGCTGGTTGGAACAAAAATGGAGGCCATTAACACGAAACTTGGGCATAGTTAATAATGGTGAAATCAGTAATAATGATGATAATTGGATCAGATTAGATAAGAATATATGTATTCGTGGTCTTCCCTCGGATTGCGTTGCTGTAACTTATTTGAAAAAACGTTCAACACAATATGAAAAGTATGTGATAATCTACTCTTATCGATTAATGTAGTTTATCTATCTAGTTATCGTTCTATGTACTCGACTGTTAGTCACATATTTTTGTAAGAGCCGATGATACTTGCCACATTCATCGGGCGAACTCACTGTATATATATATATATATATATATATATATATATATATATATATATATATATATATATATATAGTTTTGCAGTAAACAATAATTAGTTTGGGTAGAAAAACAGATAAATAATATATCAGCCAATAAGGAAATAGTCCTTTTATGACTAACCATTAAATTGCGATAAGAAGCCAGTTACTTATTAGCAGTGCAGTTATAATAAAAGAATCTCAAAACACTACCCAACTACCTGAACTAAAGTAGGTGTTGTGGGTTTCAAACCTAGGACTTTTGCAGATTTATAGCTAAGTAGATTGTCTACCAAAATACCACGCCACATATGGTTGTATAAAATTTCTTGATATCGTTATTACTAATAAACAAGTTTATAGCTAAAGTGTGCACAGAACAATTATTAGCAAATACGAATTTGTGAAGGTTATTACTATTTAGCCTGTAATCAAACCACTAAAATAATAGAAAAAGAACGTTTTCCTGTTAATTTGTAACAGGTGTACAACGTTATCAAAATGTTTATTAGATTAAATTAGTCGTTTCCTTTCGATTTAAGAGTTCTTTTTGTGTGTGAACTATGGTAATAACGTAATCTGATTATGAAGCAAAGTATTGATCACTCAAAGATTTCGAGCCACCCATTTTTTGTGTAGGGACTAGTGTTACTACTATCCATTAGTTTTTGGGACCAAAGCAGTAGTGTTGCATTTTTATCTCTCGATTCAGTTATCAAAAGTGCTGTACTTTAAAGTACTAAGCTATTGATCTTCGGTTCTTTGTACCGACGTTTTTATATTAAGCATATATTGCATCCTTAAAGTTCTTAACTAACAAAGATCATGAGGTATATGGGTCAGTCAGAGTAAGTCACATTTGAAATCCGGTTCAGATGATCGATTGTCCTACTAATCTAGTTTTTGCAAAGCGTTTTCGGTTACTTATACTTAGTTCCTCCCTTTTGGTTGTGAAAATGATAGTGTCTCCAGACACTGATTTCAACAAGCCTATAGTTGAATATGTGAATAACGATCTTTTCTTTATCATCATATTCTTTTTTCGAAGCGACCTTTACTTTGCTCAATATGATATCTTGAGTTTGACGACAGCTGAATGAGTACGCATAAGACCCTACACCCATCAGTTCTAATTACTGAAACTTCATGTCCTATTCAATTTTTTTCAACTTTATTCCTCATGGATATAACATTTCTCATTTGAAACCTTCATGTCTTAGGTTGTCTAATTGTCTATTCAACAAACAATGTAATAGTTGTTAACCAACTAACTCTTAGTAATAATAATTCACTCTTTTAGATACGCCAGTTTATTAAAAAGTTACTTTACTCATCGTCTACAATTCACAGCAGCTTTTCATCATAATCCTATACATAGAGAACTTGAAGAACATTACAAAGTAAGCAGGTATTATATCACTGATGATTTTTACGACAATGATATAATGATGAACGTTTTATCTAATAATTGTGTAAAATTAATCGGTGTATCTTCTATTAAAAATATATTATTAATCTTAGTATATTTAATTTGCGTGTAAGGGTGGAGTCCAGGTGAATTTCGTTCTATTTGGGACCGACCTATCAGGTAGATGTAGCAGCATTCCAGTGTTGATCTTCACACAGATTCGGACCCAGTACCTATCCATTCAATGCATTATACACTAGTATACCAGGCCCAGTTAACCACTAGCTTGTTCGACGGTTATCATGTTTATTTGTAACGGTTTTTATCGTATCTTTGTAACTGAAACTTATAACAAAATAGCTATATCGAAGCCGCTCACCTAGGGTGTATATATACTAATGAAAACTGATCAAAATTCTGTCCTATATATCAACAATGGGATAATTTAAGCTCATAAGTATGTATTAATAATAATTTAAACAGTGTCATCAGAATTGTGCAGTGTTATTGTCTTGTACTGTAGAGCTTTGTGACACTAGTTCAAATCCCATTGAGGGCATCGTATACTTCAAGATTGCGAATACAGTGTATTGACAAATCCCAACTACCATGAAACTTCGATTAGTCAGTTCTTTTACCATCGATAACCTCTAACCATCGAACAGTGTCATTCATATTTTGACCTATTTTTGTGATATTAAATGTTTTATCAAAACCTTTCATTCCTCAGATTCTTTGTGTTTGGTATCGTTTAATAATCGTCTGTTACTTATTTACTAACTCCTTTGGATCTGTACTCATGTGAACGTAGAAATCACTCGATCACTGTCATTTTAGCCTTAATCCATAACAAAAACACCTAGTCATGAACGTCCCTAGTTAATCACTTCTATTAAGAGTAGGTTTAAAGTTAAAAACAATATACTTATTAAAATAAGGATCAGTTTAGGGGTTGTGGAGATTGTTAAGTTTTTGATTGAGATTATGAACCGATTAATGTTAGACCACCATTGAAAACCTGAAAGCACTGGACGACCGTTTCGTCCTATTGTGGGACTCCTCAACAGTGCGCATCCACGATCCTGCTCACGGGATTTGAACCCGGGGCCCAGGGATCGTGGATGCGCACTTCCGAGGAGTCCCACAATAGGACGAAACGGCCATCCAGTGCTTCCAGGTTTTAAATGGTGGTCTAACATCAATCGGTTCATGATCTCAATAAAATAAGTATGTTTATATAAGTTGTGTTCAATGTGTAGTTTACGTCATGCAGTTGACTGAAGTAAAACAGCAATCATTAAAAACCGGAGAGCCGTTGAACATTCGTTTTTTTTCTATTTTAGAACTTATCAGCAGTAGGCATCCATAGCACAGTCGGTCGAGGAATGTTCTTTCGTTAAAAGGATATTTAAAAAATAGTATTGCTTTTATAATTAACTCCCCTGTGTATTTTATTACACCAGTCCACACCTCAGTAAATTGACAATTCATAATCTTTTTCAGTTCATTCTTACTTCAATATGTTCCTGAAGTTCTGACATGAAGTCGTGGCTGGTGGAGTTCATTTCCGTGAGCAATGTTAAGAATGACCACCAATAGTATTTAATTATTGTCGTCCTACATTGCGAACTGATTGAAGCTGAAAACGCACCATTGGATGATGGCTCATTAGTTCCTAATGGTTAAACATTTGACGCAAAACCTGAAGGTTTTATCTTTGATCTTTAACACGATCCTACATACTCATATCTAAGGAGTCTTATAATAAAATGAAATTATTGTTTGTTCTCCACTATTTTACAATGATAATCCCAACTTAAACCGATATATCACTATTACAACCTTATTAATTCTTGTTATTTTATTTAAAATTAGGAAAGACTCGCTTGTTTAAGTGAAGATGCTGGTTATTTTAATGTTATTGGGAATCGTCTCATTCAAGTGATTAATAAAGCTTTATCATCTGGTAAACCGTATTCTCTTAACCCAATCACTTTCACTTCTTCTATCAGTGATTTAAGTATGAGAGAACAATGGTGAGTGAGTGGTACGAGTTTTTCTTGAATGGATATTTTTCAACTATATATATAATGGTGCATATGTGTGAGGATGTAGTTTGGTCGCATAGCGATCATAGCTAAAATTACAAACTACTGAATTCTCTGACTCAATGGTTAAATGATATATTTCTTTTCATATCATAACCAAACCCTATGGTGCTTGGTGCGATCCTGTCTCTTCGATCGCAGATATACTTGACCATAGAGTTTAAAATTAGGACGTATCATCTGTCCAATCCCACCTAATTTTCAGCCAATTTTAGATGAAGCAATTCATCAGTGATTGAAGCGTCTAGCCCTCAGCCATTAAATCACTGGTCTAAACTCCATTTTGTTTTATCCATTTTTCATTGAACATTTAGGTAATATCACTAGCCCCCACCCTTAAAATATGTCTGGAACCCCAGGGGCACGAATCTGTGCCCGGGAAAGGAGTTGATAATTGATCACTAGATTAAATTTGTTTAAAAAGTAGTACAAATCTAAACGGGAACTAATAAAATAATTCCAGTGGACTGTACTGGTGATAAATTTGCGTTTATATTTTTTGATTTACAGTTTACATGCTTTACTACCTGGCAATGAGGTGAAGAATATTAGAAACCAGAAGAGGAAATCCGTAAGTTCCTTTTCTGTATATGTATCAAAGTTTTGTAGAGATTAATTTAACTTTTATATAGTCACGATTGATTGATCACTTGGTGGTGATCAATGTCATGTGTGTCAAGTCCTTAGTGCAGATCGAATGCTATCGATCGAGTTGCAATGTGGCCACCAGTCTAGGTGACTCGACATTGCGTGCACTATGTTGAGATTAGATGGTGGTTGGAGGTAGTCAACAGGAAACCCTGAACCCGGGTTTCGTGCTACTTGGCACTCATCGACAAGGATAGCTTAGTGGTAACGTCTCTGACTGTGAAGCTGGATGGCACGGAATCGAATCCATCAGGGAGCACCACTTCCCTCAAGATTACAGGTACACCTTGCTGACGAGTGCCAAGTAGCACGAAACCTGGGTTTGCTGTTGACTACCTCCGACCATCATCTAACTTTTATGTAGTATTTATCGTAGGTTTATGTAATTTAAAATACCGTATAAGTTTATTAAGTGCTAACCGCGTGGTCTAATGATAAAGCATTGGTTAAGAGACTTCGATGCTGTTGATTTTTTTCCTGGAGTGATCATGGCCATTCATTAACCGTGGAGTTTCATAGTAAACCGAATTAACTGTTAAGTGCTCTCTAGATTTCCGTGGTAACACAAGTGAGGTCCATCCAGTACATAATTTTCTTCAAAGACATTGTGCAAACGTATCTCATTCTAAATTAATTTTGGAACAAGCTACTTCGTCATACCCGGATTTTTTGTAAACTCTCTATTGTTTGTTGGGATCCATGTTAAAACACTCAAAATACAAATAAGCGCGCATAACTTATTAGATGCTTTCGCAATGTTAGATCCACAGTATGATCCGATATTTTTAGTTCTCCTCAACTCTGTTAGCTTTACAATATTTTTTCGATGGGGGAATATCGTTATTCCATACCAAAGTGATTTTAATTGATCTTTTCGTCATAGTTGATATACACATACAGGTGACTGACACAGAATATATATTTAATATGGATTTAGCTGGTTGGTGACCAATATATATATAGTTCTACTGTGAGTAATAATTACACTTTTTTAAAATAACTGACATTCAAAATGATAATGAGTTCAGCAATAACAATCAACTTGCAGCACAAATAAGTCTAGAATAACCATGTGAACATTGTCGAACAAATAACTTACGTATCTAAGAGAGAAATCATGCAATAAAAAACTAGATACCTACGAATAATACAGTTATAATACGCGAATCTTACATGGTACGCTTCATCAGAGGGAGGCTTTTAAGCCTTGGAATGATCTTTTCGCTTTTATATATTAAATTAATGTCAAACGGCTTAATATTTTCAAATTCAGTCAATATTGGTGTCAACATTTTCCTGTTTTGTTTCCATTATTGTTTGTAGACTAACGAACTGTGTAGAATCGATGGTCTTTCCGACACGGATAGGTAATAATAATTGAAATTCGTTATGTTTTTATCTTTCCATCTCTTCTTGTGGCCAATCATGTGTTGTTTCTATTTTTCCCAAAGTTTCTTATCGGTTACAACTATAGACTAGTAATTGAAGTTTAGTCTTTTTTCGGTGAAGACAATAGGGCGAAAGCATGGTATAGCGACGAGCTTTAAACAGTCACGATCAACTTCCAGCTACATTCTGACCAATCAGGAATCAGCCTTTATAAGTAGATAGCTTGTGGTAAAGAAAACAATAATATTGCGAAAAATAAACAGATTTTATAGAAAATTGATTTTATTAATGTCTTGTACACGTTACACTACTTATAAATAAAAAGCAACGACATATAAACTCGTTCTAATGGATATAGGTTGTCCATATAATCAAATTCTCAGGAGAATCCAAACGGCCTATTAATAGTTCGTACACTGATTATTATACATGGCATTTGAATTTTGTGCGGAAAGCTAAAGATTGGGTTCCAAATTGTGAAGACTCGTCTCTGAAGTGTACTTCCATCGACAATAATGGGTGAAGTTTAATTATATAATACTGAATTTGTCATGTGTACTATCACTTCATTGGTTATTTCAGTTATCCACTTGTTTTTCTGCTATAAATCAGGAAGTATTCACCATATTGTAATGTGCGAAAATTAGTACTTGTCTACACAATTTTGAAACTGTCAACACCCTTAGTAGTACAGTAAACAAAAAATGTTATAGATGCAAAGCAAAGTAGGAGTGGAAATGACATGATATCCATCATAGTAGTAAAATAAATGTAAAATTTATTTTAGGGTAAAGAGTACGAAATGTTCGTGACTTAAATTGTCTACCACGAACAGATTTTTATACTCGGCTCCCAGTCAAACTTTGTGTGTTAAAGTTAGTGATACTATCCCACTGCTCAAACTCAAGTAGGTGAATCAATAATGTTCGAACACGCGACCAAGCGGCTATATTTCGAACATCTTAGCCACTAAGCCACCGATCCACTGTATGAAATAAGAGTGAATGGAACTGTGCTACTGCAACGTTTTTTTGTCTTATCACTCAATATCGCCAACCGCAAATTACTATCATTGCGCTGCTCTTTTTCAGGAAATTCTCACTTTGTGAAGTCCCTGTCAAAGCAGTTAGTTACTTTGTGGAATGGTGCCATGTATTGGTTTAGCTTCCTTTAACCCCCAGAAATCAGTCATTATTAAGATTATTCGACCTGAAGAATGTAGAGCAAGTGTCGTGTTGATTTAAATAACTTTCTATACTACTTTTGACAATTTATTTTGTTTGAACAATCGTACACATCTTGATAAAATACCATAATCATAATATTTCTTAATTGTGAGTTTCTTTACGTTTCAGTCAGTTTATTGATAGTCAATCTAATGACGACGGTGACGGAAGCATTTCAGAATTTGACGATGATAGTGATCAGTTTTTAGCGCCTAATGAGAAGGACACAGTTGGTCCGAAATCAGCTGATCAGTCCTCTCGTGATCTACCAAATCGACCAATAAGCAAAGAGGTTAGCCGTAATCATTTTGAATTTAAGTTTATTTCATTATTTGATGTCTCAATGGAATCTTTTTGTATAAAATCCTGACAATAAATAAGTATAAGCGTGACTCATCAACCGTTTACTTGGTCATACTTTCCCAGTGTGAACCTGTTATACTACTCATTTCCCTAAATTGAAGTTGGTATACTAGGGCATTCGAAATATTTGGCGACTATATCCAGTGGTTTACACGATAACTTTTCATCTCAAAATAATTCGAGAGAATGATGTAATCAAATCAATTTCTCTAGCGATTAGATTTGTGAATTTCTTTATATTATTTTCATTCCAGAAAATTGATATTCCCCATGATATTAATTGCTTGCCATTCTGATGTGTGGATGAGAATGATAATTATTGACTGTTTGTTTAGTCAGACTTGTAATAGTCCAACAGGTATTAGATGAGTTATATATTTTCCTATCGTTATTATTATTATTATGGAGAGTTCGGTCTCTTCATGGTAAAATGAGTAGTAGCAATAGTAATAAATGTGATATCAGTGTTGCTGATGTTGATAGCTCATGATATTTTTCCTGTTTCGTCTATTTATTTCTAATCCCTCATATCTTGTTCACTCCAATCGAACAGTTCTTGATCTGTCACACTTTATTTCATAATCTGCTACATTTTGTGTCTTTTTCAACCAGTTCTATCTTTTTCTTCTACTTTTTCCGCCAGTTTGATGTGAGGTATTTTCTTTCTTTCTCCAGATAATGAAAAATAAAGGCATTGTAAAATATCGACATAAACGTGAACGTAATCCTAGAGTGCATTTACGGCATAAATTCCGTAAGGCAACAATTCGTTACAGATCACGTGTTGCGCCGGTTCGTAAAGAAGACAAACCATATGCTGGTGAAGTTAAAGGAATACGTGTAAATTTGATTAAATCGCATAAATTCAAAAAATATTAATTCACTTTTCAACACATTCAGTACTTCTTTGTAGTTGATTTTCTTACCTTTATGTGATTAGCGGTGTTATATATTAAATGTATTAGATTAGGTTTTATTTGCGAAAGTTGACAGTGATTACAAATTAAATACGGTGGGAAGATAGTTTTTGTTTCAAATAGAGTCTACTGGAACTAATATACTTTACGACAATTCAACATTTTCAATCGACACGGATAACGGATAGTTTCGAAGTATGATACGAGGCTTTCCGTCTGTGGGAGCTAGGTTGCGTAGTTCTGGGTACCTGTGTGGTACAGTTTGACGACTAAGAGCTCTAGTACTCATAAAGTTGCTGGTCACCCTTATTTTACCTCGGGAATATGGGTAGAGGTGATGCCTAGTCGCTATCAGAGAGACTGATAATCTTCAACCATAGTGTGTAGTCGGATTTGACTAGCGATTTTAAGTTTATTAGGGAGCTAGTCTGTTTGATTTCGCACGTACAGGGTCGCCTTCAATCTTAATTGTACGGGTTGCTGTTGGGAGGTTGAAGATTTTCTTTGTCCTAATTCTAAAGTTTCGCTGGTTCATCCCAAGATTTTACATATATCAACATCTGGGTTTTGGAGAATATAGAGAAACGAAGGATCCCCTTGCATACTGCACAACCGGAAGTCTCTTGTGTTTCAAACGTCGTATCTTGGTGTCAAGTAGAAATTCATATCCAAAAAGTCTTCCTAGCATATCTAGATCCAACTTCGACTCTAAATTCATTAACAATGTCTTTTGCTTAAATTTCACGACTCTCGTTTTAATTTTCAGCTTGAAGTATTCCAGGTGAGGCTTATCATCTCAGTTCGGTATTTTTCTAGGGATTGAGACCAAGCTCTCAACCTGTATCTATTCGAAAGCTCGTTCCAGAATTCGTGTTTCTAACTTGATGTAAGCAACTGTCTATGCTTTTCTCCCCAGCTCTCACGACTTGTAGGGGGGTTGCTAGTTTCTCATTTTCTTGGAAACGTGGTTTATTCAGTGCCAGGCTTAAGATGATACCAACAGAACCATCAAGACTATTCAGGTCGACGTGTTCAGATCCATAATCTTGAATTTCGCCGTTATGGTGGCGTGCTCTGCTTTATTGAACATATTTTAATTCGGGCAGCAATCTCTGGAATGAGATCTGCTTTTATGGGTCTTTTGGTCATTCTTGAATTCATATGCGATCTGGTGTACGAAGTGTGACAGGAGGGCCTTCCCCATAATCCATTTTGCAACATATCTTAAGTGAGTCAAACATGTATCAGAGCTTTTGATCCTCCTTGGTTAAGAACCGTTTCACGCACAGTGTTGTTACTGACCAAAACTCTTATACAAGATCTGTGATCGTAAGGTATTACATATTGTCTACCTTTGAATAATCTTTTAGTCTTTGACCATCTAATAAGGAGACGGTTCATAATCTCACGTCTTAAGGTATCGTATGGTTGTGGGATCCAAATTGTGAGTTTATGGAGGTCATAAAAGATTGTGTCGGTGAACAACATCCTTGCAATAAATTGATGGAACGAACGAGAAGGTATGGAGGAGGTACTAGGAAAAAAAGCGAAGAACCCAACTGAGTATACAAGAGCGGGGTTCTTCAAACACCAGTTATGTCAACGTGGTCAAACACAATTATCACAATACGAAAAATATTCCGACCAGCTAAGAATAAATATTCAGTTCAGAAAGGGTTAGTTAGTTCAATCTATATAGATGAGAAATCAGGCCTGAACTAAGTTATACAGAAGTAGGAAAGGTTCACAACCGATACCGTTTATCAGTGGCAAACGCTCTTAATAAGTGAGGGAAATGCGGTTCAATTATTAATAAGAACAGAGCGATCAGCTCACATAGTACCGACAAGTACAAAGTTGGAATAGTGAGTAAAAGTCTAATCGACGTCATTCAGTTGGTCAATCTTAAGATGTGAACCCTAGAACAACTTGATAATCACAAACGTTGTACACGTAAGTACTGGGGGCGTTCGTAGAAACATCACGTGCAAAGACATGTCTGCACAGAGTTCATACATAGAGGATTTTCGCGCATACATACAGGAAAACTCCTACAAAAACAAGACTTCATTTATGCATATTGAAACTCAGAGTCATTGCGATCAGGTTCCTCGAGTGTGAACATCGTTATTACAATTGTAATGTTTTGCTTCGCCTCCCGGTTTTCATCCTTCATTGGGTATGACATTTTGTGGTGTATGACAAACGTTTCCCTATAATATTAACGAAGAAAAAATTTCAAACTAACAATATGAAGTCAAAGTGCTTCATGTTTCCCAGTACATCGTTTTGGTAAGTGACCGGAAGACTAGTGTGATATTAATACGAACTAGTGAATCTTTCGTACTTGATTGCGAATTCTAAATATAGTACGTCCATTCAAACCGAAGTAGTTTTTTCTTTCTTAGATTGTACTATTTCGGAGATTCCTAGTTAGCACAATAATCCAAATACTTCCAGTTACCATACTGGCGTCGCGATGGAGTAGAATGTTGGACGGTTGGATAATGATTCAAGTGGGAATGGCTTTGAAGACTACATGGAGCGGTTGGAAATCTGGTATGACTATGAAAGATACTAAAGATGATCAGTTTACAGCTTATTTCCAGAGGTTCATCAACAAAGAAGCATGTTACCTGTTAATGAATATGGCCTTTCCAGAGAGACTAATTTCATTGTCACATTAATCTCTCAAGCAACTGCTACTTAGTCACATTCAATGTGCTAGCTTTTAGTGAATAGAAGGATCGAAGCTTCATAAAATGATATTAAAATATCATCACAAAGTTAAAAACTTCATACTTCAGCCACAGAAACAGATCGTGAATTGCAATTTTGGAGACTGATCGGGAACTCAAATTCACGATCGGTTGATTTCTGGGATAAATATTCCGACTTTAGAAAAATGATTAAAGCAGAAGCTCGAAAGTTCAATCCAAGAATTTATAAAAGAATGTATTAACTATGATGTAGTAAATGTGCTCGGTTCCCAGTCAATTAAAATTTCCAATACTTTACTTGGTCATTGTGATGAACTACACTTTAAGGGTCGCTCAAGCTCGCATTAATTTAATAATGATTCTCACTCGTGGAAATATTAAAAATGACTAATTGAAGAATTGTAAAGCAGGTTACAGAAGTGAGCACAGGTTTAGTAGGTGTTCATACTGCGCTTTTATAAAGTGGGTTTGATAAATTTAAAGTAGCTTGATGTGAAAGTGTTCTTACCAGCTTTTTTTTAGAAGATTCTGATACCTGACCTAAAATTTTGCTAGCTGAATGCTCCAGATGAAGCAGATGGATGAAAACTCAGCCTGTTGAAATCCAAGCTCAGGATGATCACGTCTTTCTTAAAAGACGAATAATTGCTTATGGTCTTCGATAAGCGGTGCATATGACACTGAACAATGTTTGTGCAAAACGTATGACTTGATCGATCCAAGCTTCAGCATGGAGTGCTCGTATTGTTACGCCCTTGAAGTGGGATGGTAAGATCCCTAGAATATGAGGAGATTACAGATCAACACTGGACTCCCGTTTGCTGAGACAAACGTGAACGACGGTGGAAGCTGAAGATATTCTTGACCGACTTCATGGTCCTGAGAAGTTATTGAAAGTTTACTTAAGAGATGGTCATCTCCAAATTCCCTCAGGTCGATCTTTATCTATTTTAACAATAACTAACACTTATTTGGCCTGTTCAATTATAACTTCCTTAAATTTAGTCCAAGTTGTTCTTCACCTATAGTTCAAGAAATGATGAATACTGTTGTCAATGATCTTAAAGGGGTTCAATTTTATGGAGACTGTCTCATTGTTCATGGTTCTGTTAATTTAGTTCATGACCAGGGACTTATTGCTTTATTAGGTGGTTTAATTAAGAACAATATTGCAGTGAATCCAAATAAATGTTCATTTTTCGTATCTAGTTACGATAGTCTTGGATACCTAGTTAATCGTAATGGTTTTAAACCAGATGTAAAGCGACATGCCCCACTGACATATGTACCTTCTCCGAAACATCTTAGAGAACTGTGTTCATTAGTAGATGATCTTCGATGCTATTCCCGTTTTATTCGTAATTTTTCATGTCGTGCCGGTTGTTTATTTGATATTTTGACATCTAATTCTTTTAAACAGAGTGGCTAGCAAGAGTCATGCTTGCGAAGTCTAATAAAGTTTGTTCAAAGTGATGCTGTTCTTCGAACTTACCTAGTGTACATTCTGTACTACTTGTGACGCACCACCTGTGAGTATTAGTGCAGGCTTTGAGCAGGAAGGTATTCCAGTTATCTGTGTTTCACTCTGACTTAATTTGCTAAACAAGGTTATTCACAAACTCAGCGAGAATCACTAGCTGTGTTTTAGTCTGTTAAAAGACTTCATAAAGCTTTTAGTCGGGGTCCCTGTGGTATTAGTGGATGATGATGGCTCTCAGTTTGCTGCGGATGCAATCACTACCTGTAGTGTACAGACATCTGTTCACTGCTTCCATGCACTCTTGTTTTAAAGGTCAGGCAGAAAATTTCGCCAGGACATTGAAAATTACTATTGATTCTATTGTTGTTTCAACATTTAATGGACTGAGAAGAGGAGTAAATACATTTCTGCTGCTATATAGAAGTGCTAAACCTTCTGTGACGAAAGAGTTTACATTCAAGCTATTAAAAGGAGGAATATTTCGTTTGTATATGAGGTTTTTGGATTCTGTAGAAGTTACATATTATCGTAGGAATGATCTCCTACCAGCCACGGGGATTATGGTAAAGAACGCCGGGAAATCCATGGTGTGAATTCTAGATATTTATGACTAAGGTATACATAACGGACATGTTGACCGAATACAATTTCATGAATCTTCTGAGTGTTCCAAATACGATTGTTAATTCTGATATAATGAATACATTCGAAGGCAGACTAGACATCAAATATACATTCGAAAGACACATCATAGGCCCAAGGTGAGGAAGCACAATCGATCACAATAAGTTGGATTCACTTTTAACCTGTAGTGGCTATATCTGTACGAACTAATGATTTTTTCATACTTGATGGCCCGCTGTTTACGAATTCGAAATATAACACGTCCATTTTTGCCTAACTAGTCCTACTTATTGTAAATCACAGTATTTTGGGAATTCCTAGTTAGTACATAAATTCGAATAATTCTAATCAGTATATAAAAACACTTTTGTTAGAAATAAGTACTTACTGGTTATTAAAATCATATTTAAAAACTACTGAGATAGCAAAGTCAGAAGGCTGTGAGATTTTGGTCGTATTTTATATACCACAACTCTAGAAGTGTAGAACTGGCTAGTCCCACTTAACAGAAAATTGCGCAAGACAACTCCTCCATAAAATAAGGAAGTAAAGGACTACAAATTGCAGTCGTTATGTTTTTTTTCCAAGAGCAGAATGTTAGTTGACTTTTAACCGCTTATATTCGTCTTCTGTAGTTCTGCAAGAAAAACCACTTAAAAACCTATTTTGAGACTCAGTTTATCAGTGTAAAGCAATGCTATTCCAAACTTTACAAGGGAAGTTCTTTGAGTTCACCGGTTCTCCAGAATCACGAGGGGACGTGGTTTGCGCGTGCTTCAGGCAGAAATCCCGTTGATGACAACAAGGGGTCTCAGCCAGAGCTTACACTACTCTCCACTTCTATAAACGGCAACTAGTTATGCCGACTCTTAATTTACTTCTCTCTACAAGACCTTTATCTCTTAGCACTCCCAAAACCCAGAATATTCTTGCATTCAATCCCTTTTTCAAAGGAATAGGAATCTATCGAAATATGTAGAGATGATTTAATGAGGCATGTCTCAGGAACAATGGACGAACCGTCTAAAATCCGTTTTCTCCACCTAGGATTACCAATACTAGGTTCCAAAAGAATATGAGACGACCTGAAAACGATTTGACGCGTATGAGATTTTTCTGGTACTCCAGTAAAACATCTTGTTCATTTCATTTTAGGACGTGCCTCGTTATGAATTGTCTATCAAAGAATTAATGCCCAGGTAAGATCAAACATTTTCACAATACAGGTAAGCTCCGTTTTCAACACTTTTCCAGTTTACATGAATCGTAACCCTGTTCCCTTCGCTTCTTTGCATTTTATTTTTATAAATTTGAATACTGTAACCAGCCCGTTTGATGTGTGGTAACGCTACAGCTGTTAGTTCCGACAACGTCATGACTGAAATTCATGATATATTAACCAAACATATTCATTATCTACATAACGACTACTGCTTTCTAGTGGCTAAAATTCTGTCACTGGATGTTACTGAAGGCCTGGAATGTTGCTTCAATGCCAGGACAAAAACGAGAATCAATCATCTGGTTTATACTAACCCGTTCTAAAGATAACGTATATATTGGGTATTGGATGGGAGCCATTTTACATTGAGCGTCAGGCATAAGCGCTCAGAAGGATTCTGGTTGTACTGGCGGATGACTTAGAGGTAGGTTTTTGTTTTCCTATTTATGTGAAGATTCCAATAGATTGGTTTTTTGACGAAACTGTCGACGAATATTTCTCATCTTTGTGTTTAAACATTTGCTGTACAAACTATCTTTTAAAACGTATTTCCAAGTTATTGCAGTGAGTTGCCTCTGCAATTATTTATAGTCACGTTGTATCCAAGTACTGTAATCGTTTACAAGTGCTTCGAAAGTAATAACTCTTTAAGTGAAAAAGTGAAGGATATTGACTATTTCTAAAAGATGTGGTTCTCGAAAATCTAGGCCAGGACCGAGTCGTAATTGAATTTCGATTTCCATTTTTGGTAATTCCTCAAACGTTTTCTGATCTTGAAAAAAATTAACTACTTAAGTACTATTCTGTTAATAACTCATTTACAGCTACGGCTTATTTAAGTCATGTGTTCAAGTGACGTTATTTTCGCTCCCTGTAAATTACTATGATAGTAATTCTATAGTTATTTTTTACTTACTAGTTCTTAACATCTATTCTCAGTTCATTTATATCATTACGTGTCAGTTTTTGTGCCTTTAACTCCCCGAATAGCTGTGCTAGCAATTCGTCATTCAAAGCACATTTTCCATCGTAATTATTTTCTAGATCGATTCCCTATGAGATAATCGGTAGTTTATCCATATAACCTATCATACACTTCCGCCTGACCAGCTTATGACCGTTTAGCGTACTAATCTAAATGAGATACTGGGATGAGTAGTCTATAATTTTGATGAGCTAATATCGTGTGGATGTATTTACCAAATTAACAAACACACCTGACTCAAGCTTTAGTAGTTTCATTTAGCCGTTTTTTTTCCAGGACGGTAACTAAGTTTGGTTATGCATATAAAGTTGCCATCGGTCTTACACCCATTGATATGAATGTGAAAAAACCATTAACCTGTGTGACAGGACTTAAAGCAATTGCAATTTCGCCTTTTAATTATTTTTTTTTAAAGATTAGCGGCAATTTTATAGAAGACATAAAACAAACAAACTCTTAACGGTAATATTAATTTTATGCCGGGAGGATGCACCACTCAAACAGAACTAGTTTTAAATTGTCATTTAGTCTTCAGCAATGAATTTGAATTTCTAAAGACCCCATTTTGCATTACTCAACCTCACGTGATTAAAACGCAACAATTAGACAAAACAGTGACTTCATAGGGTGATCCCATGCTTTAGTTTGGCGATCCTTAGTCTTTGTGGTACTTGCATTATTCAGCCGATTCTCATTATTTTCATTACTCACCTAGGTGTCGTGACTTGTTTTTTCAGGATGCTTCCTTAGTACATATTTCAATGCTTCTATCCCTACCTTAGTTTTTGATTGAAGCAGTAGTTTAGTAGTCTAACCAAGCAACTTTTGACAACTCGCGTATAGATAAAGATCCCACTATATTTTTGTCTAGATAACCAATCATCGTCAGTAGGATGTCGCACAATAATCGTGACCAAACGTCGAGTACGAGAACGTCTATCAGATCATTAAGGTCGACTAGCCGAATTTCGTTACTTTAAGATCCTCGCGTTCCATTTGAAAGGCGCACAAATATAACAGCCTTACTTGGTAGAGATACCGGTTTGAGCACCCGGGCAGTATCACAGCCCACAACAAATCAAGTGACTTGTGTGGCGTATATGTATTCGGTGCCCCTTTGTACCAATATTTCTGTGTTCAA
>CALYCQ020000067.1:0-10990 GCA_944470405.2 Schistosoma mattheei
TTTATGTGTTGTTAATTACAATGGGTGATAAAAATTGAAAATCTGTTGGAAACCATTTTGTGCTGAAAAGCTGTTTCGTTATAGTTTGGTAGTCATCATTAGTAATAGGAACATATTAAACTAAACAACAATAAACTAAACAATTGAGTTGGTTTACATTATCATGATTGGTAATTTTGAGGTAAGTTGTGGCTTATTGTTTCATTCTTGAACAAGCGGCATCATTGATGAACACGGTGGATCTGATGCAGATGTGAAGGCGCGGATCTAGAACTCAAAACAACTGTCAACCAACACCAAGGTCAGAATTTTCAATACAAATGTCAAGACAGTTCTACTGTATGGGGTGGAAACTTATACGACTACGAAAGCCATCATCCAGAAGATACAACTGTTTATTAACAGTTGTCTGCACAAAATTCTTGGGATCCGTTGGCCAGACACTATCAGAGACAACCTATTGTAGGAGAGAACAAATCAGATAGCAGCGGAGGAAGAAGTCAGGAAGAAGCGATGGAAGTGGATAAGACACACACTGAGGAAATCACCCAACTACACCACAAGGCAAGCCCTGACTTGGAATCCCCAAGGTCAAAGGAGGAGAGGAATACCAAAGAATACATTATGCCGAGAAATGGAGAAGAACGTGAGAAGAATAAACAACAATTGAATAGAAATAGAATGGAAGGCCCAGAACAGAGTGCGCTGGAGAATTCTGGTTGGTGGCCTATGCTCCATTGGGAGTAACAGGCGTAAGTATGTAAGTATGGTTCACAGATTTTACTAAGACGTTCTGTAACTTCATGTTCAACTACATTCGGTTGTCCCTGTTATGACCTTGGATGTCTGACTTTTCGATCACACGACTTATCTACCAATCCGAATACGACTTATACGAATCTTCACACTAGGCCAACCAATGACGTTCAACCGGTGTGGGCAGTTTAGCGTCCTTATTGGTCCTATGTCCTACGAGCCCTTCCACTTGAGTCCAGAACACAATACCAGCTTCCGAATCAGAGCAGATCGTTTATTTCAGGCATACTTGGTTTATATATCAATCACACAGACCGCAACGTACCATAAAATAGGAAATAATATTTGTACACAAATAAGCCAAAAAGTGGCTGTGAATGTGGGAGGCATTAGTTAATAAACTGAACATAACTTAAGAACCGTAAATCGTACAATAATAAATTATAGGTCAAAATAAAGCTTATCATAAAAGGAATATAAATATACATAGTGTAATTGTTGAGTAGTTATACAATAAGAATATTTATAGAATATTAGTCCATGAATAGTCCTTGGAAATTACCTGTAATTTAATCTTCACCGGATATAACACCTCCCCTTTTTTGAAGCATTAGAGATAATAATGATCCTTAGGATTTATTTTTATTCGATTGGGTTTTCGTCTGATGCGCTGCGACCTCCTTGGGAGTGTTTCACACGTCTTGTTATTATTCGGATCATTTTTAATTTCATTATTCGACTCAGTTAATATATTTATTGGTATATTCGACTTTGTAGCATTTCTGTCTCTCGTTCTTGTCTGGTTGGCTGTATCTGGTTTGCATGTCTCACCCATATCTTTTTCCAACTTTTACTTCGTAGATAACTTTCCCTTTTTTTCGTATTATTATGCCAAACTTCCAAGTTGGCTTTACTCCCGTGAAATCTCTTGTTATTACCGCTTGTCCCACCTTAAACCTTCTGGGCAATGCACCGTGCCGCTTGTTGAATTGCTGTTCCATTCGTTTGTTCTTTCGGAGGTTGGCTCTAAGCTTTGGTTTCATTTGCTCCATAGGTATTCTAATCTTTCTCCCAAAAATTGCTTCTGCTGGGCTTTCTTGATTATTTGTTGTTGGGTTTGGTGTTGCTCGGTATGTCTGTAGAAATCTTTGAATCATCTCGTCTATTTCACCTTCTCCCTCGGCTTTAAGTAGCGCTCTTTTAAATGTATCTACGAACCTCTCGACTAGACCGTTTGACTGTGGATGATATGGGGGTGTCTTTATATGCCTAACAGCGTTGGCGACGCAGAACTTCGAGAATTCAGCGGAGGTGAACTGTGGTCCATTATCAGATACTAATACATCTGGACACCCAAAACAGCTAAATACTTGTCTCAGTTTTTCAATAGTAGCTTTTGTAGAAAGAGACTTTACGTAGTGGATTTCTGGCCATTTTGAGAAAGCATCAACCATCACTAAGTACTGTTTTCCGTTTATGGGACCGGCGAAATCTACGTGTACTCTTGACCATGGATTTGTTGGTGTCCCCCAACTCTGCATTTCTGTCTTACGAGGGGCTTTGATAGCTTTTGCACACGCAGAACATCTCTCAACATATTCTTTGATCTGAGCGTCAATATTCGGCCAATATACATATCCACGTGCAAGTGCCTTCATCCTTGCTACCCCTGGGTGTGCGGCATGCAGTTGTGACATCACCTTACGGCGTAAATTTATGGGTACGATTACTCGATTCCCAAACATCAAGCATCCATCCACAAGTGATAGGGAATTCCGACGGTGGGAATACTGTTCAATATTTTTGTCGTCTATATGGGCAGGCCAACCATGTTCGAGGTATCTAATAATCTGCTTCAATTCATCATCTTCTTGAGTATAACGTTTAATGTCTTCACAGGATAACGGTGTTGCTTTTATGGCAACTTGTAGTATATGGTGAACATCATTCTCCAACGATATCGTTGCAATAATAGAATCTTCACTTTTCTGCTTCTGATTAGCAATTAATCTAGATAAAGCATCAGCTTGTCCAAACTTTTCAGTTGATTTATATAGGATTTGGAAATCATAAGCAAGCAACGTAATAGCCCAGCGTTGTAACCGATTCGCTGTATAAGCAGGAATACCTGACTTTGATCCAAATATAGATAAAAGCGGCTTGTGGTCTGTTAAAAGCGTAAATCGACGACCATAAATCATTTTATGAAATTTCTTTACTGCAAAAACTAAAGCTAATCCTTCCTTCTCAATCTGACTATATTTTCGTTCGGCTGAGTTAAGAGTTCGGGATGCATGAGCAATTGGCTTTTCTTTACCATCAGGAAAACGATGACTGATAACGGCTCCAATTCCATAGTTTGAAGCATCGGCGGCTACAATTATTTCAAGCTTTGGATTATAATGAGTCAGCAACAGTTTAGAAGATAAAATCCTTTTTATTTCATCGAAAGAATCTTGGCATTCTTTTGTCCAGTGCCATGTTGTATTAGCCATCAAGAGTTGATTTAATGGTTGTCGCAATTTATACATCTGGGGTACGAACATACTATAATAACCAATCATCCCCAAGAATGAACGAAGGGTTGTAACCTCAGTCGGTCTGGGCATATTTTTGATAGCATTTATATTGTCTGGATCCGGTCGACGACCATCTTTATCAAATATATATCCCAGGTATTTAACAGACTCGAGCAGAAATTCACACTTTTCTTTTTGTAACTGAAACCCAGCTTGTGATATTTTAGTGAGCACCACATCTAACCGACGCATTAATTCCTGCGCGGAAGAGCCAACAACTATAATATCATCCAAATAAACTGCTACACCTTCGATGTTAGACACCATAGTATCCATTATCTGCTGGAAAATTGCTGGAGCTGGCTTAACACCAAACGGTAATCGGTTAAATCGATAAAGTCCACGGTGGGTATTAATGGTTAATAACTCCTTTGAATCTTCGTCAACTTCCACCTGTAAGTAAGCTTCAGACAAATCAAGTTTAGAAAAATAACGTCCACCGTTCAGTTTAATAAATAAATCCTCTGGCAAAGGTAATGGATATGAATGATTTTGTAAAACGTCATTTAATCCTGTTGAAAAGTCTGCACAAAGGCGAATAGCTCCGCTCGCTTTCTGAACTACTACAATTGGTGCTGCCCATGCCGAATAATTAACAGGTTGTATAACACCGAGTTTCTCTAGTCGGTCTAATTCTTTGTCGACTTTGTCAATAGCTGCATATGGAACTTGACGCTTTGGACGGAAAACAGGTTTTACATCCTGTCGTAGGTATAATTTTGCCTTCTCAATTGTGCAGCATCCCAATTTATTCTGGAACAAGTTTTTATGTTTCTGCAAAAGATCTTCTATCGTTACGACTTTCTTGGTTACATGAACTGCGGGTGGATCTCTAGGATTATTTGCGCCTTTCATTGTGCATATTTCATTTAATGGTACATCCCATAAATTTAGTTTATCTATCCAGTCTATACCAATAAGGTCTAACTCATGTCTGTTCGTTAAGTAGCAATTTCCTGTAAAGTAATTACCTCGGAATTTAACAGAGCATTTTATCATTCCCACAAGTTTCAATATATCTCCGGACGCATTCCGCGCAGTGTGTTCTGTTGGTAATACTTTCGGACACCCAATTAAATACCACGTTCGTTTCGAGATTAGTGTGATATCTGACGCTGTGTCCAATTGCAATCGAATATAAACACCATTAACAATTAATTCCACATATCTTCTTTTATTCGCTACGCTTAGAGCCAGTGTAGAATATACGCTGTTTATATACTTATTTTCGTACTGGTGCGGACGTCTGGTTCGTTTTGATCTTAAACTTTCTCTAGTTCGGCAGACTAATTCTTTGTGGCCAACTTTATTGCATATAGTGCATCTATGATTTCTAAACCGGCAAAATCTTGAGAAATGCCACGCACCACAATACCAACATTTAGTTGCAGGTTTAGGAGTTTTCGAGTAATATTTATGACTTTTGGTACTGTTTTGTCTTTGACCTGTCTTAACAGCATGAACAGAATTCGATGGCGCAGCACTTTTGGTTTCCAGCATAGCTGTATCTTGTTTTAGGTTTATTAATCGTTGACATTCAGTGGTGATAGTTTGTAACGTCATTTCATCATCATGTTCCATACGGGATAACAACTTCATGCGAAAGTCAGCATCAACAGGAGAGTTCAGACCAGAAATGAATAATAAGCATTTAAATTGATCACTGGTTAATACATTTAATTTAAATCGTTCTGCTTGTAAATTTACTCTTCCGGCGTACGTAGTATAATCTTCATCAGCCCTTTAGTCAGCTGTAGACAGTTATACCGGATACGGAATAAAGACGACTGTTCACAAAACATTTTATTTAGGATGTTAACAGTTTCATCGAAATTAACTTCTCGTGGATGTTTAGGCAGAATATGGTTTTTATACTTTTGATGCTCATTAGGACCAAGTTTCTGTAATAGCAGCCGAACTTTCTTTGCATCATCTATAGCAGCAAATTCAACTCGGAAAATATCTTCAATTCTGCCAAACCATGCTTCAAAAGTGTGACCATTGTCTGCATCAAATATAAATTCTGAAACTGGATTAAGGTATGACTCGATACTTTTATGTTCTGGAATCTCTTGTTGGATAGATAGTTTCCCCAAAAGTGTTTCCAAGAGTTTCTGTTGAGAAGCTAACATCTGCTGCTGCTGTTGTTGATATTGTTGCTGCTGTTGTTGTAATAATAACTGCAACTGTTCTAAGGAAATCGACATTTTTTTTTCTGCCAATAATATTAGCTCCAAAAATCACCGGCAATTATAATAGCTGATTTATTTCCAAAATCTGAGTCACCACTTGTCGTATTATGATTATTATTATTTTGTTGCCAAAATCCCCGTCGCCAATTGTTATGACCTTGAATGTCTGGTTTTTCTATCACGCGACTTATCTACCAATCCGAATACGACTTATACGAATCTTCACACTAGGCCAACCAATGACGTTCAACCGGTGTGGGCAGTTTAGCGTCCTTATTGGTCCTATGTCCTACGAGCCCTTCCACTTGAGTCCAGAACAAGATACCAGCTTCCGAATATGAATCGAATCGTTTATTTCAGGCATACTTGGTTTATATATCAATCACACAGACCGCAACGTACCATAAAATAGGAAATAATATTTGTACACAAATAAGCCAAAAAGTGGCTGTGAATGTGGGAGGCATTAGTTAATAAACTGAACATAACTTAAGAACCGTAAATCGTACAATAATAAATTATAGGTCAAAATAAAGCTTATAATAAGAGGAATATAAATATACATAATGTAATTGTTGAATAGTTATACAATAAGAATATTTACAGAATATTAGTCCATTAGTAGTCCTTGGAATTTACCTGTGGTTTAATCCTCACCGGATATAACACCTCCCCTTTTTTCGAAGCATTAGTGATAATAATGATCCTTAGGATTTATTTTTATTCGATTGGGTTTTCGTCTGATGCGCTGCGACCTCCTCGGAAGTGTTTCACACGTCTTGTTATTATTCGGATCATTTTTAATTTCATTATTCGACTCAGTTAATATATCTATTGGTATATTCGACTTTGTAGCATTTCTGTCTCTCGTCCTTGTCTGGTTGGCTGTATCTGGTTTGCATGCCGTACCCATATCTTTTTCCAACTTTTACTTCGTAGATAACTTTCCCTTTTTTTCGTATTATTATGCCAAACTTCCAAGTTGGCTTTACTCCCGTGAAATCTCTTGTTATTACCGCTTGTCCCACCTTAAACCTTCTGGGCAATGCACCGTGCCGCTTGTTGAATTGCTGTTCCATTCGTTTGTTCTTTCGGAGGTTGGCTCTAAGCTTTGGTTTCATTTGCTCCATAGGTATTCTAATCTTTCTCCCAAAAATTGCTTCTGCTGGGCTTTCTTGATTATTTGTTGTTGGGTTTGGTGTTGCTCGGTATGTCTGTAGAAATCTTTGAATCATCTCGTCTATTTCACCTTCTCCCTCGGCTTTAAGTAGTGCTCTTTTAAATGTATCTACGAACCTCTCAACTAGACCGTTTGACTGTGGATGATATGGGGGTGTCTTTATATGCCTAACAGCGTTGGCGACGCAGAAGTTCGAGAATTCAGCGGAGGTGAATTGTGGCCCATTATCAGATACTAATACATCTGGACACCCAAAGCAGCTAAATACTTGTCTCAGTTTTTCAATAGTAGCTTTTGTAGAAAGAGACTTTACGTAGTGGATTTCTGGCCATTTTGAGAAAGCATCAACCATCACTAAGTACTGTTTTCCGTTTATGGGACCGGCGAAATCTACGTGTACTCTTGACCATGGATTTGTTGGTGTCCCCCAACTCTGCATTTCTGTCTTACGAGGGGCTTTGATAGCTTTTGCACACGCAGAACATGTCTCAACACATTCTTTGATCTGAGCGTCAATATTCGGCCAATATACATATCCACGTGCAAGTGCCTTCATCCTTGCTACCCCTGGGTGTGCGGCATGCAGTTGTGACATCACCTTACGGCGTAAATTTATGGGTACGATTACTCGATTCCCAAACATCAAGCATCCATCCACAAGTGATAGGGAATTCCGACGGTGGGAATACTGTTCAATATTTTTGTCGTCTATATGGGCAGGCCAACCATGTTCGAGGTATCTAATAATCTGCTTCAATTCATCATCTTCTTGAGTATAACGTTTAATGTCTTCACAGGATAACGGTGTTGCTTTTATGGCAACTTGTAGTATATGGTGAACATCATTCTCCAACGATATCGTTGCAATAATAGAATCTTCACTTTTCTGCTTCTGATTAGCAATTAATCTAGATAAAGCATCGGCTTGTCCAAACTTTTCAGTTGATTTATATAGGATTTGGAAATCATAAGCAAGCAACGTAATAGCCCAGCGTTGTAACCGATTCGCTGTATAAGCAGGAATACCTGACTTTGATCCAAATATAGATAAAAGCGGCTTGTGGTCTGTTAAAAGCGTAAATCGACGACCATAAATCATTTTATGAAATTTCTTTACTGCAAAAACTAAAGCTAATCCTTCCTTCTCAATCTGACTATATTTTCGTTCGGCTGAGTTAAGAGTTCGGGATGCATGAGCAATTGGCTTTTCTTTACCATCAGGAAAACGATGACTGATAACGGCTCCAATTCCATAGTTTGAAGCATCGGCGGCTACAATTATTTCAAGCTTTGGATTATAATGAGTCAGCAACAGTTTAGAAGATAAAATCCTTTTTATTTCATCGAAAGAATCTTGGCATTCTTTTGTCCAGTGCCATGTTGTATTAGCCATCAAGAGCTGATTTAATGGTTGTCGCAATTTATACATCTGGGGTACGAACATACTATAATAACCAATCATCCCCAAGAATGAACGAAGGGTTGTAACCTCAGTCGGTCTGGGCATATTTTTGATAGCATTTATATTGTCTGGATCCGGTCGACGACCATCTTTATCAAATATATATCCCAGGTATTTAACAGACTCGAGCAGAAATTCACACTTTTCTTTTTGTAACTGAAACCCAGCTTGTGATATTTTAGTGAGCACCACATCTAACCGACGCATTAATTCCTGCGCGGAAGAGCCAACAACTATAATATCATCCAAATAAACTGCTACACCTTCGATGTTAGACACCATAGTATCCATTATCTGCTGGAAAATTGCTGGAGCTGGCTTAACACCAAACGGTAATCGGTTAAATCGATAAAGTCCACGGTGGGTATTAATGGTTAATAACTCCTTTGAATCTTCGTCAACTTCCACCTGTAAGTAAGCTTCAGACAAATCAAGTTTAGAAAAATAACGTCCACCGTTCAGTTTAATAAATAAATCCTCTGGCAAAGGTAATGGATATGAATGATTTTGTAAAACGTCATTTAATCCTGTTGAAAAGTCTGCACAAAGGCGAATAGCTCCGCTCGCTTTCTGAACTACTACAATTGGTGCTGCCCATGCCGAATAATTAACAGGTTGTATAACACCGAGTTTCTCTAGTCGGTCTAATTCTTTGTCGACTTTGTCAATAGCTGCATATGGAACTTGACGCTTTGGACGGAAAACAGGTTTTACATCCTGTCGTAGGTATAATTTTGCCTTCTCAATTGTGCAGCATCCCAATTTATTCTGGAACAAGTTTTTATGTTTCTGCAAAAGATCTTCTATCGTTACGACTTTCTTGGTTACATGAACTGCGGGTGGATCTCTAGGATTATTTGCGCCTTTCATTGTGCATATTTCATTTAATGGTACATCCCATAAATTTAGTTTATCTATCCAGTCTATACCAATAAGGTCTAACTCATGTCTGTTCGTTAAGTAGCAATTTCCTGTAAAGTAATTACCTCGGAATTTAACAGAGCATTTTATCATTCCCACAAGTTTCAATATATCTCCGGACGCATTCCGTGCAGTGTGTTCTGTTGGTAATACTTTCGGACACCCAATTAAATACCACGTTCGTTTCGAGATTAGTGTGATATCTGACGCTGTGTCCAATTGCAATCGAATATAAACACCATTAACAATTAATTCCACATATCTTCTTTTATTCGCTACGCTTAGAGCCAGTGTAGAATATACGCTGTTTATATACTTATTTTCGTACTGGTGCGGACGTCTGGTTCGTTTTGATCTTAAACTTTCTCTAGTTCGGCAGACTAATTCTTTGTGGCCAACTTTATTGCATATAGTGCATCTATGATTTCTAAACCGGCAAAATCTTGAGAAATGCCACGCACCACAATACCAACATTTAGTTGCAGGTTTAGGAGTTTTCGAGTAATATTTATGACTTTTGGTACTGTTTTGTCTTTGACCTGTCTTAACAGCATGAACAGAATTTGATGGCGCAGCACTTTTGGTTTCCAGCATAGCTGTATCTTGTTTTAGGTTTATTAATCGTTGACATTCAGTGGTGATAGTTTGTAACGTCATTTCATCATCATGTTCCATACGGGATAACAACTTCATGCGAAAGTCAGCATCAACAGGAGAGTTCAGACCAGAAATGAATAATAAGCATTTAAATTGATCACTGGTTAATACATTTAATTTAAATCGTTCTGCTTGTAAATTTACTCTTCCGGCGTACGTAGTATAATCTTCATCAGCCCTTTAGTCAGCTGTAGACAGTTATACCGGATACGGAATAAAGACGACTGTTCACAAAACATTTTATTTAGGATGTTAACAGTTTCATCGAAATTAACTTCTCGTGGATGTTTAGGCAGAATATGGTTTTTATACTTTTGATGCTCATTAGGACCAAGTTTCTGTAATAGCAGCCGAACTTTCTTTGCATCATCTATAGCAGCAAATTCAACTCGGAAAATATCTTCAATTCTGCCAAACCATGCTTCAAAAGTGTGACCATTGTCTGCATCAAATATAAATTCTGAAACTGGATTAAGGTATGACTCGATACTTTTATGTTCTGGAATCTCTTGTTGGATAGATAGTTTCCCCAAAAGTGTTTCCAAGAGTTTCTGTTGAGAAGCTAACATCTGCTGCTGCTGTTGTTGATATTGTTGCTGCTGTTGTTGTAATAATAACTGCAACTGTTCTAAGGAAATCGACATTTTTTTTCTGCCAATAATATTAACTCCAAAAATCACCGGCAATTATAACAGCTAATTTATTTCCAAAATCTGAGTCACCACTTGTCGTATTATGATTATTATTATTTTGTTGCCAAAATCCCCGTCGCCAATTGTTATGACCTTGAATGTCTGGTTTTTCTATCACGCGATTTATCTACCAATCCGAATACGACTTATACGAATCTTCACACTAGGCCAACCAATGACGTTCAACCGGTGTGGGCAGTTTAGCGTCCTTATTGGTCCTATGTCCTACGAGCCCTTCCACTTGAGTCCAGAACAAGATACCAGCTTCCGTATATGAATCGAATCGTTTATTTCATGCATACTTGGTTTATATATCAATCACACAGACCGCAACGTACCATAAAATAGGAAATAATATTTGTACACAAATAAGCCAAAAAGTGGCTGTGAATGTGGGAGGCATTAGTTAATAAACTGAACATAACTTAAGAACCGTAAATCGTACAATAATAAAATATAGGTCAAAATAAAGCTTATAATAAGAGGAATATAAATATACATAATGTAATTGTTGAATAGTTATACAATAAGAATATTTACAGAATATTAGT
>CALYCQ020000068.1:0-36429 GCA_944470405.2 Schistosoma mattheei
GTTGGTTTATACAGGCACTATGACCGGTTTGTACTAAATGGGCCAATATTAAGCTGTTCACCTTCTTCATTAAACCTTTATTTAGCCACGCTGGAAGGTGTTCATGAGCACGAAAATGTAAATTCCTAGAACTTCGACCACTATAACTCGCTCCACAGGAGCAGTTGAACTGATAAATACAAAATGAGGTGGTCATTCTAGGTAATTCATCTTACACCGAAGCTACGCAGAGACGAGTAGCAATTGCAACACTGCCTGTATTGATACAAAATGGCGAGATTATTTAGACTTGCACATTTCTAAATAACGGATCGGATACCTCCATCATAGTTGATGATCTACCTGATAAGTTGGGCCTCCAGGAAAAACCAAAAAATGGCAACACCAAAGACTTTTAGTTACGAATCGTCATTGGCATCAAAAGAGGTTGATATAGAGTTGCACTCCATAGGCCCTTTGTCATCCGTTAAGGTTCAGGAGGTGTTGACAGTTAAAAAACTACCGGCGGTTTAATGGACTGTACCAACGGCACATCAAATGGCATCCAGGCCGTATTTAAAAGACATAAGTTTTTCGAGAGTATGAGACGAGAATGTCAAACTGTTGATCGGGCGTAAGGCAATAAACGTACACGAGATGAAAGAAAACCGGAAAGGCGAATGAACCATCTGTGTAAGGGCTTTATTAAGTGGGACTCTGATTGGCAGGCGTGTACATAATCACCTCTCAGGAGGAAACGTTTGAACGATTGTACCCAAGTGAATTAAAAGATCAATTTGGTCGTACTAGATCGATGTCAGTGGAAGATCGTATAGCACTCAGCTCTATATCAAATCAAGAGCAAAGGTCAAATGGGCACTATCAAATAGCTCTGTCTTAGAGGCACGACCACAAGTTACCTAATAATAATAAATTAGCAGAACGCAGACCTGGCTGTTTGAAAGGTTGACTTATTCGGGATACGAATTTGCTTCAAGAGTTTACGAGCACCATAATTCGGTATACAGAACGGAAGCCTGACCAGAAGAAATATTTTGTCGTACGTAGCATCTATCTTCAATCCAAAGTGATCTTACAAGATACTTGTCGGCAGATACTAGACTTGGACGCAGAGTTACCTATGGATTGTCAAGCGAAGTGGAATATTTGGCGTAGAGACATAAAAGAGTTGGACTACTTAAAAATATCAAAATGTCTGAATCCAATTTTTGAACCGTCATCTGCTCATATTCATTGTTTTACCAATGCTTCTGATTCTGTGTATGATGTTGTTACGTATATTCGTTATGAAAGTGTTTTTGGTCAAATTCTTTGCTCATTTTTGCTATCTAAGTCGGGAGTTCCTCCTATAAAACTTGTCACTATACACAGAATCGAGTTAACGGCCTGTGTTCTGTGTCGTAAGATTAAAAAGCATGCAAAGGAACAGTTAAATATTCGCATTTCGTCGGTCGTCTATTGGACGGATTCAATAATTGTGCTTCATTGCATAAAAAGTACAACTAAAGTCTTTGTAAATTTTGTGAGTAACAGGTCAGCAAATATACATGTGTTGTCTATGCCGAACCAATGGAGATACGTGAAAGGTAAATTGAATCCTGCAGACCACGCGTCGCGTGGACTATCATCAAATGATAAAGGAGTAGTTACAAGGGCCGGAATTCCTGTGAAAGGAAGAATATAAATGGCCTAGCCTAGAAAAGCATGAAAACACTGTGACCCATGTAGTAACAGAAGATTTTGAATCCTCAAAATGCAGCGATCAGTTTCTAGATCGATTTCAGACGTGTAATTCATGGTCCAGATTATTAAGGGTGATTCAAACTACAAATGGTTTATTGAAAATACGTTAAACAAGAGGAATAAAAAATATCTAATTATGGGCGCAATAAGTGTTATGGATATCAATAAGTCGTAGAGTGACATAATTAAGCTAGTCCAAAGTGCTGTATTCCCGGACGAAAAGAGAATCCTAGACAGTCCATCGCTAACGCTCGGAGACAACGCTAATAAACAGTGGGAAGGCCGGGAAAGAATCAACGAGATGGTCAAGAGAAAAAAATTGATTCGTCATAGTTTGATAAGAAATCTCAACCACTTTATGTTAGAAAGCGTATGAGGATGTCTGCAATTATCATGTTTACACTTTGAAACCAAACATCCGATTATTCTTCCTAATAATCACTTCGTTAGTGTTGTACTCGGTCGTCGCCGATTGTTGTGCTGGAAAAAGCCACTGATCACTTATACCCGGAACGAGGGACCCCCGAAATTCCCATGGTGCGAAGTGAGAACAAAAGACTGGTATAAGTGAAGATTTATTAGCCGCAAACACGACGACGAACGATGATCAAAGTAGTCTAAAATACACTGGATTATATATTGATTTTACACCCATTTTTGATTAATAATTAGAATAAAATCAAATATTTGAAAAATAGCTAGTTATAACAAATCACAGACTGATTATATTTCATGTCAACGGAATACAAGAATACCGCATATTATACAGAATAAAATATCATACGACGAAAGAAAACAAATGCTACTGTGAATGATCAACACATTGAATTAGAATGGATGTAATGTTGAATAAGACTCATAATGAGTAAATCAATCAAAAATTGATTTTTTTTTTCTTCTCATCGTATCAGTTACAGATATGATTGTAATGCATCATCATATGATTAACTCACATGTCGGGGCTAATCAAATTTTAAGTGATATTCTTAAAGAGTATTGGATTGTTAGACGTTACTCTGTCATCCAAAAGGTTTTAAAACGATGCTACTTACGTAGAAGACTTTATTCCATGACATGCTCCCGAATACTGGCTCCGTTGCAGGAGTACCGAGTAGAGAATCGTTCGCCACCCTTTAGGTAAGTACTATGGATTATGTCGGATCATTCTATCCCAAACGAAGGAGAGTCGTTGAAAAACGCTACGCCTGTTTATTCACCTGCATATCTATTAGAGCTGTTCACATTGAAATGACTTACTCTCTCAACACGGATTCATTTTTATGCTCATTATCAAGGTTTATTTCGAGAAGAAAATGTTCAAAGCGTATTTTTGGCGATAACCGTTCACATCTCCGAGGTGCAGATGTTTGTTTAAGACGGATTATATGCCATCGGGATCAAAACAAAATAGGGAACCGCTTCAAAGAACGAGGATGTGAATGGCGTTTCAACCCACCTAGGGTAGGTCATCGTGGTGGTGTGTGGAAAGCATCATAAGATCAGTTGGAAGAATTCTAAGAGCGCTTTTATTTCAAAATGTGCTGATCGATGAAGCTTTGCAAACGTTCTTAACCGAGGCAGAAAGATTATTAAATAACAAACCACTAGTTAAAATGACGATGTACCTGGCAGCGTAGAGGCTCGTACTCCAAATAAATTGTTGTTGATTTATAACGGATTAGCATTCGAAGATTTTCTATGGATAAGTCTTTATTATACAATAAAAGATGGAAAGAAGCTCAGAGGTTAATTACCGCATTTTGGTATATATGGACTGACTCTCTAAACAAGCGATAAATTGTCGAACGTACGCAAGAATTTACAACCGGGCAACCTATTTCTCGTTAGTAACGTTGAAACGAGTAGGAGTCTATGGCCTAAATCCAGGTAATCCATGGCCCTGACGGGCGAGTTCGTATAGCAAAGTTGAGAACTGCAAACAAAGAAATCGTTCGGGATGTACGAAGCCTACGCTTATTGAAAGAAGACAGTTATCTGACGGCGACATTGACCCAGGACGGCAGACATGGTGTGCGTTTCGGGAGGAGTGTAAGTTGTTATCGATAAACAAACCCATTATTCATGAAGTGAAACGACCTCCACCACATCAGCTTACTTTGACCTTGTATGACTACGTCTTGTTAGCTCAGCAATCACAATTTTACGTTCATTATAAAACAATATTTCCTATACTCCAGTTACTGTTCAATATGTTATTTAATTCTCTCCTTTTCCCTGTTTAATAGACTGTATCAATTATTTTGCATACAAAGTATGTCATTTTAGATTTTAGAAACAGATAAAATTTACCAAGGCAAATAGCCTACCTGTTCTGACTTCGGCTAAACAAAGGTTCAGAGTTCGCCGTTTAGAGAACAACAACAATTATACCTGTGTAAAATTGCCTCCTACACCGCATTTGTTGACGGGTATGGGATAGAAAGATCAGGTCATCTGCGAAGTCCAAATCGTCTGGCTTCATCCGACCTGTCTGCTGTGCTCCGTGCTCCCCCTCCGATATCCAGGTTTTCATAATCCTGTCAAACTTCAGAAGAGAAAGGGGTGAGAAAGATTCCGTATCTGACCCCAGTCCCCACTGGCAACGCGCCTGTCAGCTATCCTCCGTAGACCACTTTGCAGTGTAGCCCGTCGTATGAATTCTGCATGGTGTTCATATTGTTTATTCTGGTTAGTGTTTTATAAACAAGGTTGTTTTCTACGGAGTGGAATTGTCGACCCACCTCCAACCCTCCCACTTTGTGTAGTCTTGAGACCGGCAGTAACTTTAGAATAGCTACAGGAAGATTCCAGTAACCGCAACAGACAAACCCGTAAATCATGTGGTAAATTGATGGAGGATGGTGAATAATCTTAAACATTTCGTTCAAGTCAACGTAGTGTCTCGCATCCGAAAAATGAGCAGTAATAGTACTCCTAATCACTCTTACCTATCATTTATTCAACCATGACGGTGTTCTGATGCATGATGACGGACTGGCCTAGATGTACGCCATATATAAATGGTTCAACATGAGTAGTTGAATTGGTAAGTAAACATGGGTTTGGCAAATCTAAATGGTCTGTCTTCAATGTTTGCTTTCATTGTCGGGCGGTTACGGAAGACAACATTCAATTTGGCTGAAGTAAATATTATCTGCTTCTCATTTCTTAACTTTCGGGTTACAAAGTCCTTGATAACATCGTTAAGGAATTGTGATTCTTCGGAACCGTAGATACATTTGATCATCTCATGGCACTCATGTGTTTGTTGGTGAATTTCGTTGGATATCTATTGTTATTATGCAGGTCACAATGTTACTCAATACATATACCATGGTGTCGACTGAGCCGATCATTCTAGCACTATCAGCCAGAATTTGTACTGAGTTTCTTCTATATCCGACTGGTACAGCACTATAGAAATGAGTATACCGCTCAACTACAGATTTTCAGTCTATCCCTCTTTTTGATGTTCCACATATTCCTCTTGTTAGTTGGATATCTAGAAACGATATGCCATTGCTCTGTTCTTTCTCAAATGTAAAGTAATAGATGAATGAATTTTGTCAAATATATTAAGTAAATTATCCTTCTCACATTCTTTTTTCCAATTCGATGAAGGTATTATCTACGTAGTGATAGAAAGATGTTATATGGATGACTATGTGCTTAATTGGTCCATTTTCAAGTTTTTAGAAAAAGCAGTGTGCCAGGACAGAGCACAATGGTGACCAAATGGCTATACCATTCAATAGTCGTTGGTATTCATTGCTAATTAGGACTTGGACATTTTCGGACAATTAAGAGCTAAATGTTTCATTGCAGATACGAAAATTAAAGTTTGTATATGACTCTCCATTAGTTCACTACAAATCAAATACAATGTTTCCAATAGTGGAATGGTACTGAATAAAGACAATACATCTAATTATATCATGATGTTATTTTTCACCGATAGAGTTTTCATGCTATCCACAAATTTAAAGGAGTCTTTGATACTACGCTTTACAATTTCTTTGTGAAACCGTTTGTGAATTCGAACTGATCATTTTGGTACAGCATGATAGGCGGAATTTGGGTAGAAGGGGCCACAATATTGGCAGTTTTTTAGTGGTTATTGTAATAGGTTTAGTAATAAATACAGCTTTACACCGTTCACTTTGTACTTTCATAAAATCTGTTTTGTCGATAAACTTTAAATGTGAAAATATTCATTACATTAGAATTTCAATATTTTACTTCCTTTGTCAAATTTATTTCAAGTCCATCAAACTGACGCACATGTGGTTGTAAATAATGATGTTGTCTATTAAAAATATATATACACACTTTACAGAGTTGAACTCAGCGGTGATTGAAGGTATATGCAATATCACACCAATAAGACGCTGTGAATTCCACATATTTTCAAATAAATCTGAGTTTCTTTTTCATTGTGTTTGTTGACACTAAGCAAATCATTTTTCATATTAGATTTTCAACGATTGGTGGCAATATATAAAGAATAAAAATTCAAAAGAACAGTTTATAGTAAAAATGAAGCATTTGATATTATTTCATATAAACGTGTTGCCTTTACTTCTATGTGCCTCCATGAAAGTTGGTAAGTATTTCAACATTTGTCATTATCATTTCATGTACATAGTAATTACAAAATCTTCGGTGAATTGTGTCGATGTTTATGGTGTACAAAGTTTGTCAATTTCAAAGAAAATTTGACTGAATGAAATTGTTGATACTTGAGTTCAAACAAATCAAATACTTGTCGATGTATTTCAGTTAACATTCACATGCCTCTAGGCATTTTTCATTGATAATGGAAGTTTATAAGGAAGTGTTCTCTTGAAAAAGTCTATTAAGACAGCAGACAAATATTCAGGACCAATAGAACCGTAAAGTCGAGTGAATTGTTATGAAACCTCTACTTAACCGATGTAAGAATTGTTTCAAGATTTCGACGTCTGAGGATGTGACATTTGAGTTGATCCCATTGGTTTCAAGTACAGTTAGTTTTATAAGATGACAAAGGTTTAGTTGAAACAGAACGAATTAGCTTAAAATGAAAGTGAAGGTGTTTATTTGATGATTAAATTTGGAAAGATACGCTGATCATCCTGTTGGTGTGTAAACAATATCGGATGGCCGTGTATTACGATGTGAATTGGTTAATAATACAAATATAGTTTACATCTTGGTAATGATTATACAAATTAGCAGAAATATTCTGAACAAGTCACTCGATCTACATAATTGCAGATCGTGTTCTATTACGTTTTCGTAAACGATCAAACGTAAAACGAAGAACAACATCTCCTATTATCATTGTTTCACTTCATGTATTTGCTCGCATTTTGAACTAAACTTAATTATGTTCAAATTGTAGTTGGTGCAAAACCATATAGTTTGGATGATTTTAAGGGCAGTTTACAAAGTTTAACAGGTAACTGTGTTGTAGATTCATAAGTATTTCATACTCTTAGTTATGATATGTGAATGAGCAAATTGCATACAAAAGTGAGAATTCAAGCCTCAGATACGCAGTTTTCCTTCTAACTGAGTTCATTCTCCAGCAGTGTGATTAATTGCTCTCATTCACTTGTAGTAACAGTTAAATAAACGTCTATTCAGTGAATATACGAAATCATTTACGATTCGAATAATTGTAACCGTCCCTTAGTTTCAGGAAGTTAATTCACTTAAAATGCTGAATTTAAATATTTCTATAACTCAGAACGAACACACCTAAACCAGATATTTGAAGTGACTGAATTTGATGGAATACAATTAAGGATTAGAGGAATGTCTGAAGAGAGTGGGCAAGTATCAAACGACGATTCGAGCAAATTATGAAATTGAAGAACTGTCTTTATATATAGATTTCAGTAAAGTATTTGTAATGGATAGACAGATACAGAAGCAAATATAAAAATAAATAAAGGTAGTTACACATACAGACACATAGAAAAATAGAAAGATCCTCGGATCAATAGACAGATGGATGAAAATATAAATGGATTGCTAGATAGATAATTGCATTGACAGACAATACATAGATAGATAATCACGATCGATTGATCAATGGGTGGCGGATCAATGTCATGCGTGTCTAGTCCTTATTAATGCGGATCAAATGCTATCGATCATGTTGCAATGTGGTCACCAGTCTAGGTGACTCGACTCTGCGGGCAGACAGAGATAGATAGAGAGAGATAAACAGATAGACGGATGTGTGAATAGATAGATAGTTAGATAGATAGATAGATAATAGATTTGTTGATGGATAATTGTTTAGGTAGACAGAGTGTTTTGTTGCCTGATTGATTGTTGATACATAGTGTGGAATATATGATAGTTGCATATGTTCAATCAATGTCACTTTTGTATTGTTTCTATTTCATTTTCTATCCATGTATGATTTTCTTGCTAGACATTATCGATACACAATCATCTCTTTGTATATATGCACATTCTTCCCTTATGTAATCACTTCATATTTCAACTGTATCTTGTGTTCAATTGTTAGGTAATTTGAAGAAAGATGAATTGGGTCTTTCCACATTTAACAATGAAATAGAGAAACAAATAAGTAATTTATTCACGAATTCATTCATGTTAATAACATGTTGCATTTCTCAGAATAGATAGTTCATATTTATAAGCTGATTTCGATAAACATTGCATTGTAGTCGTTTGTTGATTGTACTCATCACAATATGTGGAATGCACTAGTGATTAAGATGATTAGTGAAATTCTAATGGTAGGTCGCGACGACTACCTGGACACATGTTCAGTGAATAAATCAACTTACCTCTTTTCAAATTAATAAATGTGAAACAGTCAGAACATGTTAAATTAGCCATGCGATATTCAACGATATGTAGGATTGATTTCCTTTTGACTACTTTCGCCTGACGGTAGTATATTTATATCGGGTAGTCAGTCTGCTTCTAAATGAAGACCTTCTAACTCTCAGGGCAGAGTTAAAATGGTTTGAATTATTTTTTCTGGTAAGCGTTTTTTTAGCGAGTTAGTTTTCTTTGGGATGGGGACGCTAACCCCATGCCCAACCCTCCTCCTTTACCCGGGCTTGGGACCGGCAGTAACTCTAGAAGAGCTACAGGCGGCAAGCTCCAACTTGGAATCCTGAAGGGAAGCGGAAAAGAGGAAGGCCAAAGAACACATTACGTCGGATAATAGAAGCAGATATGAAAAGGATGAATTACAACTGGAAGGAGCTGGAAAGGATTGCCCAGGACAGGGTTGGATGGAGAATGCTGGTGAGCGACCTATGCTCCTTCACGAGGAGTAACAGGTGTAAGTAAGTAGTCAGTCTGCTACAACGCAGAACCAGGCACATATTTGCTTCTTCCACGTTGCCACACCTCATTAACACAACATGATGGCAGTAGTTAATATATGACGTGATAAAGTATCATTTTTATCTTTATTTTGTAAAACATTTAATAAAACAATTTGTACAATTTTTACTTAATATTCACTGATGTAGCGTGATAATTAGATATTCACTGTTTATCATAAATTTTAGATTTGGTTGTCAAGAAGTTCTTAAATGATCGTGAAAATGTCACTAAATGTATGTAAATGGAATGATAGTGCATTAATCACATTGATGAATTGTAGATGTGAACTGCATGAAATTTGCTACTAAACAGTACTGGATGCCAGAAATAATACAAGGTGTGTGAAAAACGTTTTCAAATATCTTGTTTCATATTTGATAAAATGAAGGATTTGCTTTCGATGAGCCAATCGTGCGCACTTTTAATGTGTACTAATTGTACAACATAGTTTAGGGATAAGAAATTCCCTTAATGACTGACGCACCGCATTCAGACTAAACTGAGAAGAGATGAGTAGACTGAGTGAAGTAAATAAACTCTTATTATTCCAGCACGTTTGTATTTCTCATCCTATTACGATTCATAAAATGCGACACTTTTATCTCATCCACCCAGTGTTTAATGGAGACAAAAATAAAATTTTACGATAACTTTAATAAACTAATTATCTGAATGATTATACGGTAGATATGCATATACTATTCCGAAGAACACTGAGCGTTATCATTTGATGATTGGATGATGATGATAATGATAATGTATGTGTTCAGATCGTGATAATTTTCATATGTATCAGTTGCCAATCATCTACCCACTTCATCTGGAAACAAATATGCAGTCAGAGTCTAAGTGTCAACGTCAGAATTGAAACGAAGCAACATCCAGTTGACGAGTCCAGATGAGTCCGGTCGCGTATTCCGGATTCTACTGTTTGATAAATTTAAAAATAGATGAAAATCTATTGTAGTAATTTGAGACGTTGACAAAACGGTTACACTGGTTACTAGTTACTACGAATCATTTAAACATATTCAAATAGTAGATTCCCATATTGGTCTATTACACCTATTTTAAGTTGAAACAAATGCACTATTTCCATACACAATTGTGATATTGATTTTCCTTGAGATATTTTAGAGTTTCGAGACGTAATATCTGACATCAACTCATACAGTATGTATTTATTTGTTTAATCCAAGTCAATTATTCGACCAAAATGTGTTATATATTTCAGTTTATTAATTCCATATTCAACTATGTATAAACGTATTATTTGTGAATAGAATCTATTTTCAGTCTGATAAGTCATAGAGAATGATATCTATGTAAACTTGTACATGACTTAATATGAAGTCTATTTTTTACTTAATTCTGGTACATGTAGAAATAAAAGTGCCGGAATCGTCGACTCTACACCAGTGTATCAACACAGAAATATCCAAATATAACGGTAAGAGTTGCTATTCATAACTATCTAGTCAAATATTGTAATTTAACGGTTCCCTTGTTTTCGAAATAACATGACCTGACGACATGTTTGAAAGTAAATAATTTTAGCTTCTTGTAACATCATTCCTCAGAAATTCATGTCACTCTTAGATGCTAATTCTTTCCGTTAGTTGAGTAGCAAAATCTACGTAAGTGATAGGTCATGAAATTGACTCGCTCCTCACCGTTTCAAATTCATAAAAGGAATTGCACACATACGGATTGTTTAATTGAGAGATGGATAACACGCACAATCAATAGACATTTTGTACTGAAAATCCTATGAACTCGGGGTGTAAATCAAATATTAAATTGTGAAACTACGAACATATGACTTCATGAGTACCGATAATATATTCCATTCCCAGTTTACTGCGTAACACGCGAGTGTAATACTTTCATTCAGTAGTAGTTCCACTACTTGAAATATGAATACGAGTCGAATGACAGACAGTTTATGCGTAATTTGTATAGTGAGACTGCTCAACAGTCAACATATCCCAAATGATAACTTGATAGTTTTTCAGAGTGATGGAAAAGAGTGTGATCCCGTTTATCAACCTACAAATGTAATTCGAGAGTAGCACTCAAATCAATGTTATTTTGTAAATATAATCAGGTGATAGTATTATAGTATTGAAGAAGGCAGCACATTTGTGCATGAGATATATGAACTAACAGATAATTGCGCTGAGAAGCGTCTTTATCCAAAAAACTTAAAGATGAGGTTGAAATCAAAATTATTCATTTAAGGACTAATGTTTACTGGGAGGCATGAAATCAGTGTTTGTTTGGAAAGTCTGAACCTATTGCTAATTTATCAGTTGCTTATGAACATGAATATTTTACACGACTGAATGCTGAGGTAATTCTCGTTTTATTATGAATGTTAAGCAGCTTTATGGAAGTGATCTGAGCTCTTTTTAATATGAAGTGACAGGATTTGACGCTATAATCGTGTTTTTACTTTGAAAACATGTATTTTGGCTCACATGAACAGTAATCGAATCTGACTGCCTACAATTGATGACCATCTCTTTCATTGGAGAAATGTTTGATTAACGTGTAAAACAATGAGCTTAAATTTAAACGTTTCTAATTAAACAGTGTTAACAAACACAAGATGTGTAATACCTGAACCGAAAACTCATGGAGGTAAGCTGAAGTGAATCACACCTTGAATTATGATACATATTGTATATCCTGGATTTCTACCATAATGTGCACATGAAACGACTTGCAACAGTTAACTGTTATGTCCGTTCAAGTGAATTTTACTTAAACGATCAGAAACTTAACAAGAGTAACTAAGAGGCTTCTGATTTATTGAACTGCATGAACTTTATTTATCAGGGGACTTTCGTTCATACTATAGACTTTCTCCGTTTGTCTCTCAACTCTTGAAAAAGAGGAAAGGCATTCATTCCGAATATGATAGACTCATCGATTTAATAATAAGTCGCATCGATAAATGCTTTTACAGTTTGTAACAAGAAAAAGTATTTTTATTTGTTCACAGTTATTCAAACAAGTGAACACATGGTAGACTCGGCAAAAGGACTGGATGGAGTGAAATATTTTCTAATCAAATAATTTTTCACCATGACTATACTGGATTATATACAGGAATGAAGTAATTCTCATCAAGTAGTTGGCTTACGTAACAATTATATAACGTCACGTTGATTACAAAATAATATTAAGTAATTGGAAGCAAAACGAAGTTAATAATCTAGGTGATTATTCTAAAAATTAGACAGTGGCTTCATTAGAACAGCTAACAAAATCATTTTATGAAAGTTTAGTACTACAGTAGTTATGTGAGAATCAAAAGGCGGATTATGAGAATATGCAGAACGAATTTGGAAGCGATTAGAAAATTGTTTATGAAAGAAAGGACTTATTGATAGTTCAGCTAATAACTCACACTTATACCACCGACCAATATAGGGAGAGTGATTATAAAACCTTATTTTGAATAGAAATGTTTTGATTGCGGACATGAAATATATACGCACTTACACCTGCTACACATGATGGAGGAGCACATACCTCTCACCAGCATGCCACATCCAACTCTGTTCTAAGCAGTTATTTCCAGTTCCTTCCAGTCACTATTCATCATTTTCCTGTTCAATTACAATTCTTTGGCCTTCCTTATTTCCGTTTCTTCTCAAGATTTCAAATTAGCACTTTGATTATTTCCTCAACATGTATCCTATCCACTTCCAACCCCTTCTTCTAATTTCTTCATGAGCTTTGAGTTGGTTTGTTCTCTCTCATAGTAGGATATGTGTTGATGGTACCAAGTCAACGGAGATTAAGTATCTTACGTAGACAACTGTTCAGAAATACATGTACTTCTGTAGGATTTAATTTGTCTTACAGATATACTACCAGAACCGTAAAGGCGATGCTGGCGAGCACAGAGTCTATGCGAACTTTATCTGTTTCTGAACGTAAAACAATTAGATTAGTACAATAATTAATGAAACTACAGTTATCAAGTGAAATACACAAACATACCAACCAGTATTACGTGCCTTGTCGAAATGAATAAAACTAAGGATCACTTTATTATAATAAGATAATAACGTCTTTCAATCGGTAGGTCACATGCAAGAGGGATAGTTTACAGACACATCAGACCAGATCAACGACGATTTGATTGGTTAGCTATGGACATAACTAACAACTTCTTTGATGATGGTTGTGGTAGTTCTCCAAGTTTCAGCTCTGTACAGTAGGACTGTTTTGACGTTCGTATTGAAAATTGTGAATTTGATATTGATATCGTTTAGTTGCACCCAACTTGTCTATTTTATTGTGTGCTTCCGCTCAGATTTTGAGGTCTTCATAATCCTATCGATAGAAAGTAGTCTTATCTGACTACAGTCCCCACATGCAATGCGTCTGCCAGCTGTCCTCCATGAACCACTTTGCATTGTAGTCTGTCGTATGAATCCCGTATAATGTTGACGATATTCTCATCTACTCACTTCATAGTGTCGGGAAAGATTCAATGATATTCTCGTGTCCACACTTTCAAGAACTTTCTCATAATCAAGAAAATCACTCAACAGTGATTCGTAATATTCCGACTTGGTCTGTACACTAGCGAAGTTGGGCGTTTACTAAGTTTTTAGTTCGGTTCAAAAACTTTCTGTTGACAATATTTTATGGTACCGATAGTGGTGTGATTTCTCTGCAGCTACGTTTGCACATTCTCTCAGATCTCATACTTTTGTTACCTTGATGAGGTATTCATGTTACCAGTCCACAGGCACTTTTTACTACCCAAATCTTCCTGATTAGAAAGTGAGGCATTTTTTTCGAGGTATTCTACCCATCTGTTCCTCCGTTCCTGTTTCTTATTAGTAATCCTAGCTTTTTTGTCATTGAACGGTCTTTCTGGTTCACCATATTTCCCTGGCAATATCTTCGTTTTGTCGTATAGTTGTCTGATATTTCCTTCTCTTACAGTTTCATCCACTGTCGTTGATAGGTCTTCCATTTACTTCTGCATGTTAGCTCGAATGCTCCTCTTCAATTGGTTGTATGCACCTGTGTATTCATTTTGTGCCCTTACATTCTCTGTTTTTGTTCGGTGGTTGTTAATTGCTGTCCTCTTGCTCTTTCCTTCTTGAATCTCGTCCACAGTCGTCATGAAGATTCACACCTTATGATTGATAATGTAGTTTGCGGCCAGCAACTCTCGACAAGTTGCAGTTAGTGCCTCTTTGAACACTTTCCAGTCGTTCTCCATAGTAGTCTCCTCTTGTTTCGGTGAATCCCGTAGGGCTTGGAACCTATTGTTGAGAGCTATTTTGAACTGGTTAAATTTGTCAGTCTGTGGAATGAAGGCTATATTGAGTCTTCGTAATGCCGTTTCTCCAGTTGTCGAATGTTCTTTTGGCTTCAGTTTCATCTACAACCAGCTAGTGGTGATTTGAAGCTTTGTCAGTACCTCTCCTGCTTCTCACGACTTCCATTGACCCTGCGAGTGTTTTGCTGATGCGAATATGATCTATCTGGTTCTCTGTGGTGTGATCCGATGAGACCCATGTGGCTTTGTGTACGTGTTTATGTGAGAATATTATGCCATCTATAACCGGTTTGTCGATTGAACATTCTATTCTATCATTCAGTCCCTGTCGTCTCATGATATCGTCAAAACGGTTGTTGTCCATTCCGACACTGACATTTAGATCTCCCATCAAGATTGCCAGGTCGTTTATTGGGCAATTCGCCATGATCGTTTGCAGTGTCTCGTAAAACTGATCTTTATCGTTGTCATCTCCATAATTCTTGGTGCATAAAATTGGATAGCATTTACTGTATTACCTCCTCCTTTGTCTTGACGGATGCCTTGATGATCCTGGATCCATGAGATTTTCATCCTGTGAGGGCATTTATGCCACTTTGGATAGCATGAACATTGTTAATTAGGACTTGGACATTTTAGGACAATTAAGAGCTAAATGTTTCATTGCAGATACGAAAATTAAAGTTTGTATATGACTCTCCATTAGTTCACTACAAATCAAATACAATGTTTCCAATAGTGGAATGGTACTGAATAAAGACAATACATCTAATTATATCATGATGTTATTTTTCACCGATAGAGTTTTCATGCTATCCACAAATTTAAAGGAGTCTTTGATACTACGCTTTACAATTTCTTTGTGAAACCGTTTGTGAATTCGAACTGATCATTATGGTACAGCATGATAGGCGGAATTTGGGTAGAAGGGGCCACAATATTGGCAGTTTTTTAGTGGTTATTGTAATAGGTTTAGTAATAAATACAGCTTTACACCGTTCACTTTGTACTTTCACAAAATCTATTTTGTTGATAAACTTTAAATGTGAAAATATTCATTACATTAGAATTTCAATATTTTACTTCCTTTGTCAAATTCATTTCAAGTTCATCAAACTGATGTGGTTGTGTATAATAATTATGTGTAGAATTTTGTGAATTTCAAACTGAACATATCATGATAGGCTGAACTATTTGTAGGTGAAATTTACTTTCATGTATATTTTTCAGACTATATAGCCTTACAGTTATCGTTCCAATATTTCTCAACTTTTGGTAAACATTTTCCAAATTGTAACGTTGTTCAATCTGTTATATTGATTCCATTATTTGGTAGATAGTAGATTTAAATGGAATATATGAATGTGCTTTCGATTTTCAAATATGAATGTCCTTTGATATTTTCCAGATATTTTCCGATTGTCTACATTGGTTATCGAGATATACGAAGTTATGAAGAATTACAATATACATTTATGTACGTTATACTGAACCAAATTTTTTTTGGAGGATAAATTTGACCCAATAAACAGTTCGCCTGTGAAACGTGTAGTGTTTATGTAAGCTTTGGATTATTATTCAAAACTGGTTTGTATGCTCACTGAATAACGTACTCAAAGTAAAGTATCTAAATGTACCATTAAATGAAATACAAGTCACACATTACAATTCAATATATCATAAAACATTTTGCGAAATTGTTCGGTGAAATCACGTCACTCATTACACTTTAAAATGAGTCACTCAGTGTTTGTTTGGAAACATTTTAGTGAAACATCGTCTTCTAACAGATATTGTCAATGAAGTTAATCGTCGAAACACAAAAGTGTGAATTGTGAGTCAATTAAATATGTTTCATCGACCAAATACTTTCGTGTAATTATCCGTTATATATTGTATGGAAAATGAATTTACTAATGATTTTGATTGATGCAAGTGTCAAACACAAGTTGATCATAATTGTGGCGGTCACTAATGCGGTTGGAAATCACATCTTGGATTCCGTCATAAGCCAAAATCCCAATGTCTGTTTATTATGTTCGAATAGTCAGTAAAAGACACCGAGGAGAGTTCGACAACACAATCAAATGGGTATCTTGATTATTTCATTTGAATTCGGATAATTTACGGTGAATTCTATTTCAGTTTGTCCAGTTCATGAATAAATTGAGTTGTGTTCATTTGAGTTGAAACGATAAATAATATAACATATCGGTTATTGATTACACGAATCAGATACCACTTTATAACTGTGATTCTTTCGCATGATTCTAATAAATTTACATGCATGACTTTATTTAGTCTAGAAGATGCTCGAAAGTTATCGAAGTCACGTTTCAAAATGATGATGATAATCATTGTGAATTATTGGTTAATTTCGTTCGGACATCGTTGCGATAACTGATTTAACAACTGTTCTATTACTCTCCTTTTTCTTCTTCTTCTTTGAGTCGTTTTAATGTTGATATGTGGCACTTACAAGCAATTAAAATTTCGAGAATACTGCAATAGTACTGTAACCTTATTTTGATGCACTCGATTACCAAGCACATTATTATGCAATTATTTGCTTACTCTTCAATAATCCATTTTATTTATTCAATTGTCACAATTGTGCGTTTACGTCTTGTTTGAGTGAATACAAATTTTTCTGTTGTTACCGATTTGTTATTTCTCGAGACACTCTGTGATAATCTTTGTGAATAATAAGAGTTTTAGAATTTCCAGGAATCATTTACGAGTTGCGATCAAGCTATTTCCATATGTCAGATCGCGTTCAAAAATTATGTTACCAGAGTAAATAGTAATTAAGTACACAGAAAATAATTTGTGGGTCAAAATAATGAAGGATGATTGTTCACCTGACAGACAAGAAGAATAACGAAAAACAAAATAACTGAATAATAATCATGAAAATTTTTAAAGAATAATAATGACCGATTTCGGTTTAAAATTGCAAAACTCGACTAGAACATACAACAGAAGGGAATCAGGATCAGGGAAGGATGAGACTTCGGACTCATCATTTTTGCACACAGAGTTCGGTCTTGAATAGGTGGATCAACAAAGCCTAAACAGCGAACAGTTTTTCGATTTTATCTACCTTGGATCTTGTTCATTTGATGGTGTGAATTATTTTAAAGGAGGAAGCTTATGTATAGACATGATCTGAGTACTCCTGTGTTGAACTTGTGATAATCATCAACATATGATGGAAAACAAAATTAGGCTAGAAACAGAACGATATATGCCATCTGAATAAAAGAATTAAGACAACACGATTTATGACCATGTCATCTATTGCGTTATTAGAACTTATTCCTTTATTCTCAATCCGACTAATATATGAAAGTTCGTATGCTGACATTCTAGGTTGGCTTCTTATATATAGATCACATTAGGAAACCGCCTGACCTTCTTTTCAACCTGACATCAAGATAATCAAAATCCTCATTCACCTCAGCTGAAAATGCATATTGAATTGAGTGGTGACATTTATTGATTCGATTCAAAACTTCATTCAGATTCATATCTTCACAAATAATGAGATTATCATACATATATCTCTTATGTGAATCACGTCTCTCAATTATTAGTTTAAGCACCTTATTTTCCAGATTGATCTTGAAACAATCAGTCAAAAGTGAGCCCAATGGTGAACTGATTGCAACCCAATCATTTCGTCCGTAAATATCAATATTAAATCTGAATCGCCTATTGAGGGTACTTTTTAGAAGTCGCCCTTTTAGATTACGTTTTGATATACACATACCAAAGTTGTTACTTCAATATTGTCACATAAAAGCTCATACATTCTGAGCGTGGAACATTTGCAAACAAGGAATTGACATCCACCGAGATCATTTTTCTACCATTTACGTTGATATTTCTGAGTCGAAAGAATCAAATAAATCATGAGAGTTGTAACTATTGATGTGATTTCTGACGGGTCTTACAATATCAGCTAACCAATTAACAATCAAATAATACGAAGAGCTATTCATCTCAAATATGGAACGTATGAGGACATTGTTCTTATGAAATTTCGACAGCCCGTATAGTGTCGTAACAGAGGAATCCGATGGTCTGGGATGTTCATAGAGGTCGCAGTTGACAATAAACTCATCTTTCATCCTCTTTGGAATTTCAAATAACATCTGGTCCATTTTTCCACTTACATCCTTTTGGATGGTTTCACTAGAGAATTTAGAAGCATCCGATAATGCTGAGGATAATTCGGTAGCATTTTCATGACGATCCATAATGACAATTTCTGCACGCTTATCTGGGAGACATCAATAAATTCTGCTTCTCCAGAAGATCAACTAATCGAGACTTATATACTTTTGTGGGCAATGGCACAGCTGTAGATATTGTGTTCACCACGTTATTACAACAGTCTGCAAGAGTTGTCATGAAGTGCTCATAATCCTTATTAGATACGGGCCAAGTTTATGTGCCTCATGAGTGAGGCGTTCATGCTGAATTTTAGCGTTGAGTTCGTTAATGTTCGCCAGCGGATTGCAAAGTTTTTCACCAAGTGATGATTTTTGTAGCTGAATAGTCGGTAAATTTACACTAGAGTAATTGAATACGTATTTCAGTTGAACCTGTTATGTAAGAGTTGAATAATTTTCTCCGAATATATGAATGAAGTTGCGTTAAGGTTTAACAAGTTTGTAACGTTCATTCACCGAAGCACGTTGCCGGCACTTTCAGCCTCCATGAGTGCTTTAGCACTTCCTTTTTAGTTTTGCATGCGGAGGATTGGAAGGAGAGTGTACTGTAGGTACTCTACAGTCAAGTTATCTGTTCAGAATCATACAGAGTAAATATCGTCCATTGGTAGGTGCGGGACAGTAGCGTTGTTGATAGTAACGAAACATGAATTATTATAACAACATTACGATTAAGATTAAACGAAACAGGTTATCGTTTGCGGGGATACTAGGTAAACGTCGCTTCAACCTGATAATGTAGTAATCGTCGAGGGTAATCCTGTATTGATTAGTCAAATAGGCAAAAACTGTTAGTTTTTTCTTACGTTGGTGCCATCCATCTTTCAATGTACCCATTCCTTTCCAGTGTCATGGATGTATTTATGTGCTCAGTAGTTATCCAGGGGTTTTATGGCGAGCCGTTGGTAGTGCACAATTCTAGTGCATAGCTGTCATCATCTACAACTGGTTGATCATCAATACCTTTAGGCGGAAACCCAGGTATATTAACGATGACAGAGGTAAAAAAGAGATTGGTAAATCTTAATGGGATGCTATCCTCAGTCCTTAAGAATAAGTCAAGTTTCCTCTAAAAGGACTCCTGGGAATTCTCTTGAACTAGTTCAGTCGGCAAAGAATTCCAGCATTTGATAACCTTTAAGGAGTAGAAGTTTTGTCTACAGTCCGTTCTGCTATGTTGTATATCCAATTTCTGGGTGTTACCCCTTAGTTTTGTATTGGGACTAAGCCTAAGTAGGTGTTTTGGGGATTCTCAGAAGCGTTAATGATATTGCAAGCCATCAGGTCACCTCTATGATGCCTATACTCTAATGGGTAAAGGTTGAGTGACTGGAGGCGCTCTTAATAAGGTTTGGATTTGAGTACCCAAACTGACTTCTTCGCTCGCCGTTGGATACGCTCCGGAGTGTCCTTAATTTTTTGAAGTGAAGGAGGAAATACTATGTTTTCATACTCTAAATGGGGACAAATAAAACTGTTGAAACTTATGTGTAAAGTTCTTCCGCCAAACTGGCTAAAAATGCGTCTCGGTGTTATCAGTGCAAGGTTTGTTCGGAAGGCATTTTTGTCACAGTTAGCGTAATACTTCAAATCATAGAGCATCAGGACTCCTAAATCTTTTTCGACTTGGGATACTTCTAGAGCGGAGTTTCTTAAGTTGTATCTGTAATCTGCGACATGTCGCAGATGAACTACTTTACACTTTGAAATGTTGAAGGTAAGTCCGTCATCGTCTTCCCAACTATGAAATCGAGTCAGGTCCTCCTGAAGTGCCTGTATATCGTCTTGGTTGCGCCTCTCTCTCCAAAGTTTCACGTCATTAGCAAATAGTAATAAGTCAGACGATACCTGTTGTGGAAGATTATTTATATAGATCAAGAAGAGAAGAGGTCTTAGTACTGAGCCCCGGAGGACCACACTAGGATATTCCATAGCCTGAGATTAAGCAAAGTTAACCCTGACCTTGAAATGCCAATGTTGTAGATATGAAATGAGCCAGTCAGTTAGAGGTGGTCGTTTGAGCTTAGTGATAAGACATTTATGGTTGACCCTATCAAAAGCCTGTGCAGTAAGAAATCCCAATGAGCATCCACATCCATTTGAGGGTGGACATCTCAATCCACCTGTTGTAGATAGTCCTGTAGAGCTGACACATTCAACGGCTTGAAATTCCAGCGCCTATTGTTGGTGGAATATCTTAGCTCAGTTTTCCTGACAAACTGAAAGCTATAACGGCATATGAAAACACACAAAACTGAGTGGTCAACCCGTCAAAAACCTTTTGACAAACATAGAAGTACATTTTCTCCGAAAAGGACTGAATTACACAACAAGTGACGCTTCAAAAATATGATTCCTCTCTGCACTGTACTCATCATTCAAAACTAGAGGAATAGGTGAAGAAACTCAGTAAAAATAAGACAGGCCATAGTACCGCTAACTCGATGGAAGAAAGACAACACCGAAATGAACGCACAAGAAAAAAGAGCCTCAAAGGAACTTAGAACTAGAAGAAACATTGTCATAGTTTCAGCGGAAAAAAGACTCACCACAGTAATTGTATCAGGAAAGCCGAAGAACTACTTGAAAATGAAAGGGTATATAAACCAATGGCCAAATATCAAACCTTAGACAACTAAATATCAAGCACTATAAACAAGCTTGCCAAAGCTGAAAATATAGCAAAACAAGACCAATGAAGAATGAAGTCCCCTGGACCTGTACTACCTTGATTCTTTGGTAGGCTGACACTATGTACAACAAACATCCAACCGGGTCTGATTATATCACTCACCGGAACCCCAAGTTACAACATACCGAGAGAAATTTCAATACTACTGAACCACTCAGTGTACCCATTCAATAATTTCATCAAACTCCCATACTATTTTTGGATAAGGTTAATGAGATTCGAATCAACAACGACGAACTGATGATATCCTTCGATAAAACAGCTTTATCCACCTTAACCAAAATACGTTTATCAAACGAAAGTTTATCCCCAGTTCTCTTTAGCAAAAACACTTGTTGTTAAGCTTTAGATTGTTATAACTTGTGGCCTTATGACCCTATTAATATATAACGTAATGATATCACCAATTAGTGAATAGTGATTTATCGACCGAAACAATGACGCATAAAATTCGTACGAGCAGTCTAGAGTCATTATCGGTCCTGCTTCCTACCTAGCCGAACCAGTTAAGTCGAAACCACCAATCTCAGCCTTTGCGATATGAATCGTCTATTTCAAACATAATGGATTTATATACAGACCACATCACACCACAAAATATGATAAGTCTTGCGGATTGAATGCGATATTTGTCTCCTAAGCTAGTCTGTAACCCCCAAGCCAAAACTATACAGCAATTTGAACACGAAAGAGAAGACACAAAGTATTCGAGAAGTACTTTACTCCAGGATTCATTTCAACACAGAAAATACACGGTTTTTATATTATTTTAAATGTCCTTGGGTTGCCAGAAGATTCAAGAATGCTACTAAACATAGTAACATTGTAGCAATAAGCCAATAAGAAACTCTGCATGAGACGTTTCGTCCCCTGATATTTCTGTCTAAAAGTTCAAGTGTACGCTGATTGGAGGAAAGGTTTCTTAGTGTTTCCTGATCCTTGCTTGTCTTTTGCAAGAAATTTGCCGGATCACCCCAACAAAATAGAAAATAACATTTGTGCAGAAGTGTCTGTGATGGTGGAAGATAGTAATTGATAGACTGGGCATAACTCAAGAATGATAAATCACATGATAATAGTCTGCAAGTCAAAATAAAGCTTATAATAAGAGAAACACGAATATGAATAGGTTAGTTATTTAACAATTATTCGATAAAAATATGTGCATAGTATTATTGCATAAATAGATTCGAACAGTTAACATTCATTATTCATATCGGTGTATAACACCTCCCTCTCTTTCTGAATACTCGGAGTTGATATCTGATGTTTAAATTTTCCGACTTATTCACCCCCACGAAATTACAGAACTATATATCTGAACATATCTGTACATTAATGAATAAGGATATCTACATTCTATTTTGATTAGAACTAGATATTCTACAAAATTATTAATGTAAATTCACTTGATTTTTTTTACTTGTATATTCCCAGTGTTATTTAGGACTGCAATTGATCAGTCTTTTGTTGGCAAGTGTGCATCCTGTGTGGACAGCCTCGATATTGCCTGGAGTCACAAGCTTTATAAGCAAAGATGGATAGTGACTAGCAGTGGATCCCAGAACTAGCGTTTCATCTTATTTCCGACTCGTCAGTTGGATTACCTGTATTGATATAAATATTATTATTATTAAATGATGATAATTATCTAGATAATTAATCCAGTGAAAATTCTGCAAATACAGATTAAGAGAAAATTTATGTGAAATCAACATGCAATTTTTTGAAAAATTACTTTTTCTACTTTTGTTCACTTGATCACATACAAAATGGAGAAGTATATTCTATAGAAGCTCACGTGCCATTGAGTTTGTTCACATTTGATTTGGTTAAGTCATTTTGTTAACTTAATTACCGGACAGAGTCATTCGTACAATAATAACATATCTATACCATTGTATCTTCATTATTGTTGCACTTGTATGAATATGTATGCTCGAGCATTCCATACTGCCTACGAATACATTCATTCTGCTAGTCTCACTATTAGTCGCTTAGTTGATTCGATGAATCATTCGATTCACTGTGCATATATATGTACATTTAGATCTTGTTCATTTACTCGCTGACTAGTGGACTAGCTTGCACACTCACTCATTCGGCTCTTATGCTCACTCGCTTACCTGTTTGCTTTTCGGCACAACACTTTCATGCTTGCTTAGCGCACTTGTATATTTGGATATTTGTGTGTGATGCAATAACAAACGCAATCAACACTTCGAATTCGCCTTTTGATTAATACACCGTGCGGACGTCATCTAGTCACGGTTATCAAGACGAACAGTAAACAGAGTTTAAGGATTATATTGAATACTAACCAACACAGGTCAAAGGAAGTAAATATCTGTCTCTTTTGAAGATAAATTCCAGGAACATTTTTTTTCTTTTATTTCCTTCAGTAAAACAAAACTCTTTTAACTCGGGTACCATCATCAACGATTAAACAAATTTTGAAATATTCATTTAAAACAAATAAATAAGTTCCCAACTACATTATCGTTTTATTTATCATTAACAATGAGAATTCAAATGAGAGAAAGTATTTATTTAGGATGAAAGGTGGAAAAAATAAATAAAAATTTAATTTTATGGTTTAAATCACGAACTGATCTTAGTTAAACTACCATTAGAAATCCGAAATTAATGGATAGATGTTTTGTCCTAGTGTGCGACTCGTCAGTTGCGTCCATCCATATCTATCTGCCTTATTATCATTATTATTATTAATATTATAATCGTTTTTAAATAATTCATAATTTTAGTTTAATTATTGTACACGCATATTGTCCATTTCCTTTAATTATTATTATTATTATTACTAATGATAAAGGGTTGTTGGAAAGATGATTCCAACACATTGAGACCAATTTGAAAATTACAAACGCAACTTTATTTATTTGAAAAAAAGTCAACAATTATGATTATCATAATGATTTATATGTAAGGAGTGGTATACTTCACTGTGCTAATGGTAATATGTAAACTTATCATAATGAATGTTTCAGCGTTATATTTAGTATATTTTCAATTAAACATTATTCATTCAAGTTCAGTATTGAGTCCTGAGTACATTTTCATTTAGATTACTAGTTACAAATATCAATTATATAAATAAAGCATAGTCCAAAGGAAAAAAAGGTTTTTCTGAAAATGTTATTTATTGACGTTGTACAAGTGATATTGCAAGTCCGACTTTACAGGAGAAAGGTAAAGGTTTAGCATCTCAAATTAAACATTAGCCCAGAAATGGAGGTACATCAAGCTGACAAATCCTAAATAGAACAAAGATTGAGTTATGGATTCTGCTTCTATTTACTGTCTGTTATATCCTGATGAGAATAATGAATGGTAACTGTTCGAATCTATTTATGCAATAATACTATACACATATTTTTATCGAATAATTGTTAAATAACTAACCTATTCATATTCGTGTTTCTCTTATTATAAGCTTTATTTTGACTTGCAGACTATTATTATATGATTTATCATTCTTGAGTTATACCCAGTCTATCAATTACTATTTCCCACATTCACATCCACTTTTGACTGAATTCTGTACAAATGTTACTTACTATTTTATGGTGTGATACGGTTGGTATGGCTTGGGGGGTGTATTTCGCGAAATTGAATTTATCGTAAGCTTATCTACAGATTCCGGCAGCTAAAGAGTGCAAGCATTACCTTACTATAAACACGCATGAAGGTCTGTTCCTGCATAACATGCTCAAATTTGAAGTATAAACTGCCCCTTCAATTATCTGACAAGTTATGAACACTATGCTGCAAGATATTCTAGGTACTAAGGCCTATCTGGATGATGTGTTAATCGCGGGTATGAACTATTTTGACATAAGAAAGAGGGTGGATATGCCTCTCAGATGCATAGCAGAATATGGTCTCAGGTTACGTGCTGAGAAATGTGATATGCTCATGTAGCAAGTTCGCTATTTGGAATTTATAGTCAACAAAAACGGAAGAAAGCCTGATCCAGAAAACATCGAGGCTACACGTCCATGCCTCCAGCGATAGACGTATCAACTTTACATTCTTCCTTGAGAATAGTTAGCCAGTATAGTGTTTTCCTTCCAGATCCACATTGGCTCTTTGCCCCTCTGAATCGGTTACTGAAAAAGGGCACCACATGAATTTGGTCAATAGAATGTCAAGAAGCATTCTTTAAACTAAAACAGCTTCTATCACCAAACCTTCTCCCTACAAACTATGATCCGGGTCCTCCTCTTGTGGACGCAGCAGATGTGTCAAATTACGGAATTGGATCAGTGGTTTTACATACCTACACCGATAAAACGAAAAAGCACGATCACTGATCAGGACAGAAAGGAACTATAGTCAAATAGAGAAGGAAGCTCTCTATATTGTATTCGTTGTAAAACGTTCTACTGGATGCTATTTGGCAGATAGTTTACGTGAATAACAGACCATAAGTCACTACCGACTGTTTTTAGATCCAAGAAGAGTATCCCATTTTATACAGCAAACCATCTACAGAAATGGACAACTACGTCACCAGGCTATGATTTAAGATAAAGTCTCAATCGATAACGGATGTCGGGCAGGCAGATGCCCTCTCAAGATCAACTGGTTTCCATACAAAACAAGAAGAGGAGGTGCATGTAGATGCCGTGGCAGCTGAGTTCGAAGTTCACACAGTGTTGATGGATGCAGTTTCCGGACTACCCGTCACATTTGTAGCCTTTAAGGAGGCTAGTGAAAAGGATAGTATGTTGAAGATTGTTTGACGTTCTACACTCAACAAGCGGTCTTCATTTCTTCTCCATGTAGGGCTCTTACAATACTCTCGTCGGCAAGACTGCTTGACTATTGTCAATTCGTATCCCTCTTTATACAGTCGATAACGGATTCCGGATAGACAGATATCAGCCCCAGTGGTAGTCCTCATAGCTGCCGTAAGAGCTGGGGTCAAAGTTCGATATTGTAAACTCAGCAGGCCTTCATGTCCACTTTATGAATGTCTTTTACGATACTCTCATCGGCAAGACTCCTTGACAAATGGTAGTTGGCGTATCATGTTTGACCACCTTATTGTTAAACCCACATTGCTTTGAGACCAAATCCTTGAACAGCTCCATAGCGATCAAACTGGACTAAGTAAAACGAAGTCCCTGGATCAAAGTAACACGTACTGCCCATCAATAGTCTGTGATATAGAACAAAAGTGTCACAGCTGTTAGTCCTGTCCAGAAGCCGCAAAGAATTCGACCAAAGCGGAACCTCAAACATAGCCAAAACCAGACGGCCTCGGCAACAAATTCACGCTAATTTCGCCTGTCTAATACAAGGCTGAAGTTACTTGTTCGTTGTCGAGGCTTCACAAAGTAGCCAGAGGTATATGACATGCCGAACATGACGTCAGAATATACAATAAGGAAACCGTTAAAAATGTTTGCTCGCCTCGAGATTTCAGAGATCTTGGTAAATGATGATGAAGACAAGCAAAATACGATCGAGTGTCAGAAGGTCACTCGCAGCTTGTAGGTGAGCGAAAGGGTACTTATCAAGTCGTATTAAGGTAATAAAAAGTGAGAACTACGTGTTATAGAACGTCGGATTCGAAATGTACTGTAATTAGTTCGTAGAAATGTCGGGACGTGTGTTAAACATAACAATCAAATTCGGAGGGATGGTAAAACACTGACTACATAAAGCCAACTCCCGTTCCATATACTTAATGATTCATTTCTAAAAGGTCCTAAGGAGAACAAATGCAGGAGATTTAAAAGACGAGAGGGTAAAGCAGTGCCATCTACAGTAGTGATGAACCGCAAGAGGAGTGCGGTAACCAGGTTTCAGGTGGACCAGAGCAAAACGTCTTACAAGGAAGATTAAAGAAGGGAAGGTGTGGTGACGTTCACGAGTGGACGCAAGGAAGCTCTAAGATGCTTAGAAACGGCTGGAGACATTCAGTCTAATAATCGTTTGAAAGAACATTCCAGAATCTCCACATGTAGCTTTCCTACTGGACAAATGCTTAACACCACTGTCTGAGGATTGAATGACTGCAACGATTCCGTTTCTACTAAAAAACTATAAACACCCGCGAGTTTTGTACCATGTTTAACACTATTTGGAATAACATTCCTTCTCACTCGTCTTCTGTCTTCTAACTTGTGACTTGGAGGGCTCTATCGTTTGAATGCTGAAGTAGTACGCGGTATATCACGAATCTAAGCTCTAGATATAACACTGTCCGTGTTTGCCATAATTGCATTTATAGTTACTTTGCAAGTAATGAATAATAAGATAACGAACTGTTGTACTGTTAACGAAATTACCGAAGCTTGATCAAAATTTTTCAAGTGCTGAATTAAGTTGCATCATGATCAAGGGGCTCTAAAATTACAAACAAAATATAGAAGGGAAATGTGAAGAACATCTTTTCACTTGACTATTATAACGATGAGAAGAACATGTATCAAAAACTATCCACAAAATAAGAACAGGGTTTGAGAATCATGATAGATTACAAATATTCTTTCCAAGCACGGAAATAAAGTTCAACATTGAACAACTGCCAGATCCTCTGATATTCACACATTTCCTATACAACTTTCGTTAGAAAGTGTTTATCTGATTTTGTCAACCAATTCGAACGCAGTTCCTGACGAAGATAGATAGACAAAATTATTCGAATTTGTGACGACAAAGCTTTATGTCTAAATTGTTTTACAAAATGAAGTTCCGATAGAATTCTGGAGAGCGCGATCTTTATTAGACCAGTATTACGTGAGTATTTTAACTGGTAGATACAAACAGGTCTCTCAACACTGGAGTTTATCCCCGATATTTTCTTGGATCAGGAATCTACTGAAGATTACAATCTAGAGTTTAGCTAAATAGAGTGTTTTTTTATTTCTTAAGATCTCTACCACCGTGTCATCTTTGAACTCATTGTTAATTAACAGGATATTCGTCATTATTGTGGTTCTTTCCGTTCAGTGTTCTGGCTTCAGGTTACTGACAGTGAACTTGAATGAAAGACCATTGTTCTTTAGTATTTGTCTGGTTTATCTACTTACTGATATTAAACCTCTTTTGTGCAGATTCCTTTTGCTCTGGAAGATATAAAATTTGGCAAGTTTCTTCTTTTCCCAATGTATATATAAACTAGTAGATAAGTACTATAGTCAAAATATTATAACAAATCAGCAAACATATTCAGCAAATAAAGCAGAATTTCTGAACGATTTAAGTAACTCTAAGGAAATGAGAAACGGATATTAAGATATATTTGTATACTCTTATAACCAAGGTAGTTCCTGCAGTTCATTATTTACTGGTTAGAGACGAGGCATTACCACAATGAATTACATGTTGCGTAAGGTAATTGTATAAAGAAAGAAAATAATTTGGTCAGTGACGAAATAATAAAGAAAACAAGGCGGAGAAAGTTTATCTACTATGTCATTTACTCGAGATGTGTGGTCATATTCAAAGTAAATACAGTAGTCGATTGAAAGAAAAACAACTGCCCAATAAAGCGTTCAAAATATTCAAGTGTGTGAGGAGGATTATAATTTCACCTGTAGCACTTCTAGGGCTACTGCTGATCTCAAGACAAGACAGAAGAGGAGGGATGAAGATGAATTTGGCAACCTCATCCCGTAGAATGCTACCTCGCTGAAAAAACTCTAACCAGAATAAAAAATTTGAACCATTTAAACTCTGTCATCCGAATTAGAGAAAAAATTATGACGTTTCATAACGAAAGCCAAGATACTTCAAAAGCCAGGAGGCCGAAGCAATTTATAACAACCGGAGCGACAATAATTCTAGGTACTTGGAATGTCTTGATAATGTGGGAGACTTGCAGGACTGATCGAATAGCAACAAAATGATGAGATATAAACCGGCGATTCTTGGAATCAGTGGAACGGACTGGATCCAAACTGGACAGAAAATATTGCATTCATGAGAGATGCCGCTGCACTCTGAACACGAAGAAGAAAATTCTCTGAAACCTCAGGGAATCGCGCTGATGTTGTCCAAAGAAGCACAAAATGCACCCATGGGATATGATTCTCAAAGAGCCAGGATCATCTAAGCATCTTTCAAAACAAAGGAGGAGGGAATTACAGTAAATGTTATTCAGTGTTATGCACGCACTAATGATAGAAATGACGACGATAAAGGTCAGCTCTACGAAAGGCTGCAATCAATCATGGCAAATTGCCTTATAAACGACCTGATAATCTTGACCGGAGATCTAAATTTCAATATGATTTTGAGATAGTGGAGAAGATTTGTAGCTCAAGTGAATGATTTTGATTGAGCTTTCTTCATTGAATTGGATGGTTTAATCCTGGGACTTTCGGCGTTCCTCTGAACGACACCATCATCACAAACTTCAGGTAGAAGTGAAGTGTTCGATTTTCTCCACATGTGGTTCATAGCTTGTCCTGTACGCCTCCACATTGAACGGTTCTTGTTGAACTTAACCTGTTATTGATAACTTCTTTGTTTTCGTCGTTTTTACAATAGGTTTGATTTTTGTTCCTATGTTTGTGCATAATCCTCCTGATCGGTTGATAAATTGGATTGATTCCAATGTGCTTGTTTATTGATGAATGACCTGATTGCCAAGCTTCTAAAAATCATCTGGTGTTTTTGGAATTCCGTATATCCAAATCTCCACATTTTTCCACTCGAATGTGTATCCGCAGTTGTCCACGAGCATTGATATAAGCGAGATCATTTTATGGCGCTTCACTGCTAATTGATGTTCACGCACGCAAAGATAATGAGGGCATCCGCTTCGTCCGATTTAGTCGTTTCGCAGTTGGCATGATTTATTTTGTAGATGATGTTTGGTTTGTCTTCATTCGTCATTTCGTTCCTTTGGTTTGCATGGTATCGATTGTAGGGATTTTGCTGGTTTGCGTGCAGTTCTTATTTCAAAGGTTTTCACCAGTCTCATGGTCGTTTCTGATATGCTTTTATGTATAGTAGGGTGATTATTTTGTCGATTTCTGTACTTGACTTTGTTTCCGATTATGCGTGATGTTGGTAGTTTTGATGAAGTTGGTTGGGTAGCCGTTCTTTTGAAGGATGATCTTCAAGTGTTTTACTTCGTTTTTTCGTGCTGTAATTGTGTTGCAGTGTGTCCCCACCCTCTTGAACAAGGTTTGTACACAGTTGGTTTTGTGAGCTCTTGGGTTGTGCTATTGTAGATGATTTGTGTGGGTTAGCTTCCTGTATACTTGAGTCTCCAGTGTATCTATGTCGGTTCTCGTTATTAGTACATCTAAAAAATGATAGATTGTCGTCTGGCTCCTTCACCAGAAAAACCTATTTCACTTCCTTATCCAACTCTCAAGGAACCACTGCTAGACTATGTTAAGTATGCGAATTTTGAACTCGGTAAAGGAGGAAAAGTTCGTAAAATGATTCATCAGGACATCGAAAATTCCACTACTTTAGTACGTCGTCCCGATCCATTGCGTACTCAAGGTTATTTGATTTCTGATTTAAGCTGTGGCAGATGTGGTGTTTACATGAACTAATGATTCCTTTGTACTTGTTGACAGCTTGGTTTCAAATTCTTAATAAAATACGTGTGTTTGTGCTCATCTAATACTTCTTTGTTAAATTGTATTATTTCTGGGATTCTTCATTCGTGCTATAATTCAAATACTCTTAATTATCACATTATGACAACTTAATCTGACTGAGAAGAAAAGGACGATAATCAGTTGAAAGTGCAAATGCTAACCAATAAATGCTGACTCAGTGAACTCAACGGTTTGAGTAGCTCCTGCAAGACCTGAAAGTCCTAAGTGAATAGGACACACATTGATGAAATCATCAAACTGCATCACGAAGTAAGTGCTATCTTGGAACCCTGAGTGTAAATGGAGATGTTGAAGACCAAAAACACACTCGTCGAGAATTGGAAGTAGACATGAAAATTATCAGTAGCAGCTGGAAAGAACCCGAAAGGATTGTTTGGCATAGAGTTGGTTGGATAATGCTAGTGAGTGGACTGTGCTCTATTATTTATTCACGAATATTACCCCCTTGTGATATCCATCTTATTCGCAGTTATACTTAATTTTTCCCCTATATCTCTGGGAGTTTTTATGGTTGTATTAAACTCAAAAAGCATTAGATCTCTCCTAATAACTCAGGCTTCTTTTGACATAATCTAACACTAAACACACTACACGACGGAATTCATTCACATTTCCTGCAATCACTAAATTTTCCATGTATGTTTTGGCCGCAAAATTGTATGCGAAGCATAAATTGTTTCCTCCATCAAAAGATAATTGTAATCGATTACTCTACTACTACTATTAAGTTGATAACTATTTCAGGGGCTTGTACTAAGTCAAGCCCTTACATGTTTTTCTAGCCTCTGGACAGATCGATCTATTAATTCTTGTCAAGCCACATTTTATCAATTATTCTTTTATTAGTCCTGATTGTTTTTATATTATCACATGTGTGTTCATTTCTTAACTCATTCATCGCGTATCTGTAAATTATTTTTCTTCAACTATAAATATCGATTCATGCTTGATGAAATCGAGGTGGCTGATTCGCTTTCTCCATTAGGCGAAACATGCATCCTAGATTCCACTACTAGCCACCATCCATCTTCGCTTAGAAATGAAACTATTTACCGGACAGTAGCAAGTAGTATAAATGAACACACACAAAATGAGTTAAATGAGAACAGAATAAAGACGATCTAAGGAATTTAATAATAACTATCGTAACTTTAGTGATATTAATACGAATTATCATTGTCATTGTGATTATTATTATTACTAGTATTGGTAGTAATGTTAGTGTTATTACCAGTACTGTTCCTAATGTTGTTATTATGGCAACTCTATCATAAATAGAGGTATGACGCACATCGCTACTCAAATACCCTTAACATCATACCGTTCTAATGGTAGACCTGAATCAACTGATTTAGTATAAATTCGTGCACACAGCTGTAATTTAGTGAAGATGAATATTTTCTAGATAAAGTATAAAGAAATGTATGTTTAACGGTTTGAAAAATTGCAGTCAAAGAAGTGGAACAATGTTTCCCGTCTAAAGGCTTACAGAATGAATATTTATCTTACTCCAAGTTTGTGACAGTGATATTAGTCATTCTATCGTATATATTTTCTACTCCTTAAAATACAAAGTCTTTTTTACCACAAATTATGCACTATGTCTAAAGCTTGTTATTTTTATTTATACTCTTTATGATCTGTTAAGTTTTTTAAAATATTTAGTCATCAGTCCAAATTTTAAAGATAAAGCTTTCATTGATTGATTAACATCAGCTTTAGGAGAACTAATGAAAGTATGAAGTACCAAACGACTATCTCACCATACTTTGAAGGCTACTTAGCAGTAGCTACCTGTGTTTTCACCGAAAGCGGAATATCGTACATTCAGATCATGCACATATATACAAATATTTGTTTTGTGATGATACTAAAACTGCTGGTTTTTCATGCTCTGTAAATTACTTATAACTACTTTCTTTCAATCCATTTTTTAATGATTTTGGATTATTCCGTTGCAAATGTCTTTCTAGTGCTTGCATATTTGTTACTATCCATATTCTCTATAATTTTTAGTCTTTTATCAAATGGAATATTATCCATTATTTCCAGTTGCTATTTATTATTTTCATGACTACTTCGGATCCCCAACGAGTGTGTTATTTGGTTATCCTCATATCCGTTTACACTCAGGATTCCAAGTAAGCACTTGCCTAGTGATGCACTTTGATGATTTTGTCAATGTGTGTCCTACTCACGTCAAACGCTTTTATATAATTTCCCCCTCAGCTGGACGTTCGTTTGTTCTCTCCCACAAGTGGCTGTTGCTGATCGTATCCGGTCAACGGACATTGAGTATTTTACGGAAACAATTGTTTGTAAATACTTGTACCTATCTGATGATGGCTGTGGTAATTCTCCAAGCTTCAGCTCCGTGCAGTAGGACATTCTTGACGTTCGTATTGACGATTGTGAGTTTGGTATTGGTTGACAGTTGTTTTGAGTTCCATATGCTTTTCAACTGTACGAATGTTCTCCTTGCATTGCCAATCCTTGCATTTACGTTTACATCAGATCCTCCACGTTCATCAATCATGCTACGCAGTTAGATGAAAGATTCCACCTCTTCTAAAGTTTCTTTAATAAGTGTGATTGTGTTATTGTTCTCTGTGTTGTATTTGAGGATCATGCTTCTTCCGTTGTATGTGTTAATGACTACTGCTGTATGTGCTGCTGCTACATGGTTAGTCTTGATCTTCATTTGTTGATGTGTATGAGATAGAAGGATCAGGTGATCTGTGAAGTATAAACCCTTTAGTCCCATCCGAACTATCTGTTGTATTTCGTGCTATCTTTCAGATGCAGAATTCTTCATAATCCTGTCGAGCGTCAGAAAGAAGAGAAAGGAGAAGAGTAGACAGCCGCATCTCACTCTGGTAACCACTTGCAATGAGTCTGTCAGCGGTCCTTCCAAATTTTGTTTGATTGCGACCGACAATAACTCTAGAAAACCTACTGGACGATTGCGATAACTTCAGCAATATGCAACAGGCAAATTTGAAAACCGGTAAATTTGATGGAAGATGGTGCATAATCATAAATGTTCTATTCAGTTCAAGTTAATGTCTGACATGCACTAATTTGAGCGAGAATAGAACTCCTAATCACTATAACCTGAAATATTTTCAACCAAGATCGAGACTTTTGTTATCGTATTTTATTATTCTTACTACTATCAATACACCTGTCTAAATAATATCAACTTGTACTTTTACCTATTATGTGTAGTAGCTGAATTGATTAATAGACATGGATTTGGCGTACCAAAGTGGCCTTTCCTCAATGATGCCTTCATTATCGAGCGCTTGTAGAACAGTGCATGCAGTTTTGCTGAAGTAAACGTTATATTCTCCTCAAGTCCTAACCTTCGAGTCACAAATTCATCGATAGCATCGTTTAGGAATTGTGATCTTCAGCGCAATACTTTCTTCGGAACCGTAGATATCTTCTATCTCTGCTTCATTTCACTCATATGTTTGTTGATGAGTTTCGTTAGATATCCATTCTCATTAGGCAGGTCACTCAATTCATATACAATGGTGTCAACGGAGCAAATCATTATAGCACGATGAGTCAGAATCTCTACTAAGATTCTTCTATATCCAATCGGTACAGAACTACAGAAACGAGTATAATATCCAACTACAGAATTTTAATCTATCCCTCTTTTTGATGTTCCACTTACTCTTATTGTTACTTGGACATCTAGAAACGATATGCTACTCCTATGTTCTTCCTCAAATGTGAAGTAATAGATGAATGAATTTTATCAAGTATATTAAGTAAATTATCATTCTCATAATCTTCATTGAATGCAATAAATGTATTATATATGGTGATAGTAAGGTGTTGGATGGATGATTATGCCTACAGTTGGTCCGTTTCGCAGGTTTGATGGAAAGCAGCGAGCCAGGAGAGGGCTCAAAAGTGACCGGATGACTACATCATTCAATAGTCGATGGTATACATTGTTAGTCAGGACTTGAACATTTTCGGACGTTTAAGGGCTAAATGGTTTATTGAAGATACGGAAATTAAAGTTTGTATATGGCTCTCTTTTATTTCACTACAAATCAAATACACTGTTTCAATAGTGGGATGTTACTGAATAAAGACGACAAATCTATTTATATCATGAAGTTAATTTTGACTGACAGATATTTCTTGTTTTCCACAAATTCAAGGGAGTCCTTGATACTGCGCTTTACAATCTTTTTGTGTAACAGTTTGAGAATTCGATCTGATCGTTTCGCTATAGATTGATAGGCCAAATTATTCACATTTAAAGTGGATTGAAGGGACAAGTCATTTTCATGTGTATTTGTCAGACCATATAGCCTTACATTTATCTTATCCATATTTGTCAACTTTTCAAAAACGCTGTTTATTCTGTTTTAGTCAATCCATTAGTTGGTAGATGGTAGATTATATATGGAAGCTATGAATATGTTTCCAGTTTTTTAAATATGATTGTCGTTTTATATTCTCAAGATATTTCAATTTGCCGAAATTGATTATAGAGAAATACAAAACTGTAATGGATTGCAATAAACATTTATACAAGTAATACACAAACAAATTTTATTTCGGAAGATAAATCCGACCTAATGAACAGCACAATTGCAAAACCTGTAATGTTAATGTAAACCTTGCATTGTCGTTCAAAAATTGGTGCATTCATCTACCAAATTACGTACACGAAGCGAAACAACTGAAAGTACTACGAAATAATACACAAGTCACACATTACAATGGAATGATGTCAAAAATGCCGAATTGTACATCCTATATAACTGGCTCCACAAGAGTAGTTAAATCGGTAAATAAACATGGATTTAGTTAATCTAGTTAGAGTATCTTCAGTGATGCTTTAGCTTTTAAGCGACTGTATCAAACCGCATCCAATGTGGCTGAAGTAACTTTTTTCTGAACCTCATTTCTTAGCCTTTTATTTACTATTCGTTGATACAACGTCTTACAAATTCTTTGTACAACAGTTTGAGAATTAGTATTTATCATTTCTCTGTAGCTTTATAGGCTGAATTATTCATACATAAAACATGTAGAAAGAGCAAGATTCTTGGTGGATTTGTTAACGGTTGTTGTAATATTGGTAGTAATGTGGTGGACCAAACAGTATATTAAACAAAAAGGAATAACAATAAAGTTATTACGTCCAAACGTTAATATAACAATAAACAACTTATAAATTAGTAACGCAAAATAAAGGTTCAGGGACGTTACTTAAATCAGCTGGTTGTTGCGTGTCCCGTTGTGCTTGGTACCAAAGATCCACAATTATAGATAATTAATAATTCCAATGAGGCAAATATGGCTCTAGCCAGTTTTCTCGATGTAGAATGCAATATGAAAGTCACAACAGTCTATAAATATAGTTGATAGTTAATCAATAGTTTAGTATTATATCCACAGGCATGATAGAACGAGGCATGTGTGTATAAG
>CALYCQ020000070.1:0-26517 GCA_944470405.2 Schistosoma mattheei
GTTTGAATCAAGTTAAGAGAGCTGATGTGACTTTCTTTGCCTTTTGTGTAATACGAAGTTTCTTTTAGTGTTAATCGCCGTTTCTTGGTGTCAACTAGAAATTCGTATCTCTCTAGAAAGTCCATCCCCAGTATTGCCAGATCTAAGTCGGCTACCGTGAAAACCCAAGGGAATTGCCTCCTGAACCCCAAATCTAGGGTTAAAGTTTTCTGCCCAAATGTCGCGATTTTAGTTTTATTTGCAGCTTGAAGTGTAATGGATGATGTTTCTCGACTAATCTCAGTTTTATTTTGAGGGATGATGCTAAGAGCAGCGCCAGTATCCACCAAGAAATTCAAGCCAGAGTTTCTGTCTCTAACATAAAACAAGCGACTGTTTAGGCGCCCCTCCTCAGTCGTCGCGACCTGGGGAGGGGTTACTCGTTTCCCGCTGTCTTAGAATTATGCTTAGGCCAGGCGCATGGTTGCATGCACTTGGTTGAGTTGACACCAAACTTCCAGTGGTACCAACAAAACTGCCCAGATTGTCTGGACATTTGTGACCTGTTTTGTGACTTGGATCGTGGTCGTTGTGGTGACCTGCTCCTGTTTCTATGACCCATTTGCATTCTGGTGACAGCCTCAGTGAGACTCTTAACACTCGCAATGAGTCCTTCTATTACGGGGTCTTTTGCTGATTCTACTTTTTGTGTGTGATTTATTGTGCCTGATCCAGTTGGAGGACCTCTTTCCATTATTCTGTCGGCTATACGCGCTAAATGAGATAATGAGGTTTCAGGATCTTGTGCATCCAAACAGTGTTGGACGTAGCATGGGAGAGCTTGTATCCATCCTTGTTTTAGGACTGCTTCACCCACTGTGTTATCACCCACTAAGACTTGGAGGTGACGTAAAAACTGTGACGGCGACCGATCACCTAGTGATTCACCTTGAAAAAGTCTTTGGATTCTTTGACTATCTGATAATGATAAACGGTTCATTATCTCTCGTCTTAAGATGGTGTATGGTTGTGGTGATGGTGGACTTAAAATCAAGTCACGGACTTCTTTGGCGACTGAAGGAGGAAGGATAGAACACAAGTCTCTATAGCGAATCCCTTCAGATTTGATATTGTGTCTCGTGAAATAATGCTCTAGTTGAGCAAACCACAACTCAGGATCACTACGATCAAATTCTGGAAGTCGGGATTTCGTAGTCATAACAGTGTCTATCTCCACTGGTGACAAATCCTCCAGATTATGGGTTTCTATTGAGTCTGACATGAGGTATGTGACAAATATAGCAATAAAGTTAGCACGAAAAATGGTTACTATAACACGAATAACTTAAGATAATACGGAATAAACTAGTTATATACTCAAATTAGTTTACGGATAATCAGGTCTACTTTTACGATTAAGTAAAAAAAATGTTAATAACAGAAATGAGGTTAAATTTGTGTTCAAAAAGGGCTCACCAGTTTCGTGCCTTAAGGTAACCCTCGTGCTATTGATAGAAGAAACCAGACAAGTAGTGAATAGGTCTTTATTTCGATCTTCGCGCAGTCACAGTGGAACGTGGGATTATCTGTTCAGACAAACAAAGGCTCTCAACATTCAATATAAGATAATAGGAAATACATCGCCTTTATAAAATAAAGAAGTGAATGAATACTTGGAATATACTGTTTTGACATATGCTTAGTTGTTTGATGTGAACTCTTAACCAATCAACCTAAGCTGTTGCAGGCTAACCACACCTGACAACCTTTGGCGTTTTTCTCAAGGCGGCTGCTAGACCCCGAATGTAGGAATAGCAATTTCGGCAGAACTCCTGGTCATATATTGTGCTGGAAGGCACTTTCAACACACTGTGGAAGGCCAAGAATTCATTATATTTACCGATTACAAACCTCTTATATTCTCTTTAAGCTCATCTTCAGATACGTACTGGACTACATTTCGCCGTTTACTCCAGATTCGCAGGTATTTCTGATCAAACTGTTATAATCGCAGATACATTGTCACGAGCAACTTCCTTGGGAAGTTTGCATGAAATCGACTCTCTTAAACCCGTCCAACTTCAGGAAGAAGGCACTAATTTTCATCAGTAGCTATCTTCGAAAAACCTGAAACTGTGTATTAAACAGATATGAGCAGGTAAGAAAATTTTCCTATGTGACACATCCACAGGTAGGGATAGTCCAATCGCACTGAAATATTATCGACACAACGTCTTCAATGCTTCGCACATGTTTTCGCACCCAGATGTCCGTGCAACCCTCGAGCTCATAGCAAAACGCTCTTGCTGGCCTGGTATGAACAAGGACGTGAGGGAGTGGGCACGCCCCTGTGTAAACTGCCGGAAACCCAAGGTGATTAGACACAACGAATGTCCCCAAGGCTCTTTCGAGTCTCCCGATGATCTTTTCGACCATGTCAATCAGGATTTGACAGGGTCCTGACCAGACTCAAGTGGATGCTCATACCTCTTAAATTCTGTAAATTGTTTCATTCGATGGCCATAATCAGTACACATCGAGGACAGTTCTGCTAAAACAGTGACCCATGCCTTCGTCGAACGATGGGTATTAAACTTTGGCTGTCATTCAGCTAACACTACAAATCATGGACATCAGTTCGGATCCGGACTTTTCCGTTGCCTTACTACACGCTTGCACCGACAGCTTCGTTCTCAGCTGCAATCATCTCACAGTGGATCGACGCTCTTCCACGTGTTTTACTCAGTATTCGCAACGCAGTGAGATCTAACGTTGGACACACTGTAGCTCAAGTCGTCCGTGTAATGACACTCCAACTTTTAGGAAAATTTGCGGATCCTTCGTCTACTTCAATGACGATGGATCGAAACTCTTACATGAGCAGGCTTACAAACGCAATCCGTTCGGTTAAACCTGTTTCCACTCGACTGCAACCAACTGGTGTTTTCGTTTGATCTTTCCGACGACATGGTGAGCACGTCCTTGCACGTCGCGACTCACTTCGACAACCTCTCGACATGGCATAAACAACAATCACAAAGACCCTGTATCGATCGAACTATCGGAGGCTTGCAAGTTGTCAGTAAAATGCTAGTTATACAGATAAACAATGATCACTCAGGAAAAAGATATTATCCGAAGCCCAAAATATTCGAACAACATAATCAGTAACTTTCAGGGTCACATCTCAGATAGTGTAGTGAGTTTATTCTCCATCATGTTAAGTTCGTATTCATTCACAGGTTTTCTAAGGGGATGCCTAGTAAACGCGTTGTTTAGAGTGGTAAATATCTTGTAATCCATCGATACCCAAGTGCAGCCACTCATATATGTTCATATACGTCTGTTCCTCAGAAAATTAAATCAGAGGTTACGGCTGTTTTTCTATTCAGAAACGAAAACCATTTCCTGAGCACTCTGTGCACTTATCACTTGATCGATTATTGACTTGATCAGTACAACATTTTTCTTTCTGAAAAATCTGTCCGTTTTCTCAGATTTAGCTACAGAGGTTAAAGAAATCTACGTTATTTAACATTTTGGTTGTTGCTTCTGATACCCTGAGTTGACTTATCTTGACTAGTTGTATCAAAAAGAAAGCTCAAAGGTAGGTTGGACACAGACAGTCCGTTGAATAACATGTGATGAACCAAACAATATATGAACTCAAAAATAAAAACAGAGTTATTGAGTACAAACAGTAATGTTAATATATATAAGTCAAACGTTTTAAACACGATAAAAATTGGGGACGTTACATAATTCAGCAGGTTTGTGCGTGTTCAAGTTGAGTTTGGTACCAGGATCCACAATTATAGATGATTGGTAGTTCCAGTAGGATTGTTATCCATCCAGTGATATAACCCAACATAGGATATAATATAATTTGGCTGTAGTCTATAAATGTAGACAGTAGGTGATTTAGAGTTCAGTTATCAGAATAAAACGCAATTAAGAACAAAAGATATGTGTATAGTAATGTATTTGTTAGTAGGTAACAGCGTGTGTCATGCTGTGTGTAACACTACGGAAGTGTGTTCAAGGTCATACGCTTAAACAACACGTACAATCGTTTAATGATAAATGTACAGACTGTGAAAAATTACAGAGTAAATACAAATAACATCAAAAACTATTTACAAAATAAATGTGTCATGCCTATCTCCACAAACATATTATTTCAAGACCACACATTGTTCTGTGTTGTCTGTGAACTTAACTTCGTAGATCACGGCACCAAATCGTCTTATAGCTACAGTGACTGCCTAGCCAGACCCCCAATGTCGAAATCTTTTTGTATACACCGGTGACTTGCTAGGAAATTAATTTTCATTGCTGCCAATCCCCTGTTCGCTCTCTAGTTCAGGTTTCTGTGGAAACAGGATCCAACAAAAAAGGAATGTACATACCAAAATCCTCCTCACTTGTGATTATACCTGTGAGAGAGGCTGGGTTCAAGGTTGTACTCTTCACAAATTTCGGATGGCCTCTTTCGTGAAGGACTCACAGTGGACGTTGAACACTTGGGGAACTTCGCTAAAGGTCAGTGCGAATACGTTTAGTCGGGACTACATGGCTTGGCTATGCAGACAGAGGCACTTTGCATGTCTTCTCACACTTTATGTTAAATATATGGTTTCAGTACCGCCTGGAATCTATTTTTTGTAAAACACACACGTCTAACTGTCTCAATAAGACGAGTCGGTATAAACAATGATGTAGCTTCGACAAAAGATCTTACAGAATAAATAGTAATATAATGGAATTTTTGTAGTATTGTATTATGACTACTACCTTAGTGCCATAAATAGGTACACTAATACTGATCCGGACCTTAATCCCTTAACCCTTTATTATATAACAACGTGATCAGTCCTCAAAGACCGTCCCAGATACATATATCGTTCAAACCGTGGCATGTAGCTCATCTACAACTCCTTACCAATGTAAAAATGTAAGGTTAAATTTCAAAAAGTATAGAGTTATACCTCATATTGTTTTAAGCTACAGTATGATTCTCTAAGAATTTCTTTTAACACTTATGCAATAGACAGCTATCACTTCACGTGTGTCCTTTCAACGCTAAATGTATGTTGGTAATTCTCTCATTACTTTACTATGGTCCAGGAACATTACAGCAATTCAAGGATACTTCGAAACTTAGAAGATCGTTTCCGAGAAATGAGACTAACTGGGATTTTATTGACGAAATTCTTCTCTGGCATCTGAGATTCAGATAAACACTGAGAATTCATGAACGTTCATCAGAGAGATGTCACCAGTAGATCAAATTAAATTATTGTTATACTCAAAGGGAAAGTTTTGTGCCCTCAGTCGACTGTGGAAAAATGTGTCATAAGTCAGAATACAAGGGCAAAGAGGCTACCAGCCACGATTTTAGCATCTTCGGTATTTACAAACACGTTCTTCCTAATACGTATAAAGATGCCGCAAGTATTTGAATTTTGACAACGCCACAACCGGCAACATCATTATAATCGAAATGTGCCAACGCGTCCACATCAAAAGCGAGGAGGTTCGAAGATTTATTTGAAAGAATATCAATATATCGGCAATTCATCAAACCAAACTCACTAGCAATTGTGGGAGATGTGAAGAAACGCTTACTCACCCGTGATTTAGTGCGAATGGGTGACCGAACGCTTTCAGCCAGGTGAGTCGATTTAAACTGATGCGGTGGGCATCAAATGTCGAAAACTTAGAAAGCTATCGAAGTTAGAGATTTATTTACCATTTCACGTACTTTCGAACTAGTAATTAATACTATCATTATTATTATGATCTACAAGCATCTTATGGGTACATAAGTGTTGTGAAGAAACCATTTTGGGTTTCTTCAAAAATGCAATAATACACAAGTTTCAATAATGTTAGCATTAGATTTGCCATATTTGAAAAAAGAGAGTAATAATAATAGAATAATAAAAAGGAGAAAGAGTGATGGATCAATCACACTTCCTTGTATAACCCCACTGGTTAGATTCACAGGTTTAGAGTAGAAAAATCCAAAGCGAACGATTTGGCTACGTTCTTCTAAAAAAGATTTGAGTCAAGATTAAAGGGGACTCTGTATGCCGAATGAAGAGAGTTTTAGAAGAAGAATTTTGTGTGAGACACTGTCGAAGGTTTTACTGAAATCGAAGTAAAGAATTATCACTGACTGACCAACATCTCTTCTCTGAGTAATTTGATCCAAAAGTTCCAGGTGAGATGTGAAACAAGAGCGCTTAGTCATAAACCCGTGTTGGGATGGGCCAATCATACTAGCAGGAAGTAAAAATAATAATAGTTGTTTGTGGATGATTTTTTCCATGGTTCTTGATAGCACGGATGTTAAATTAATTGGCCTATAGTTAACAATATTACTATATGATCCTGTTTTGAATCTAGGAGTGACATGAGATGTTTTCCATGCAGATGAATAGGTCCCATATTTCATAGATAGGTTGAAAAGTTTCAAACAAAATAGTGGAAATTCTCTTCTACTATATTTCAAAAATGATGAAGGAATCCCGTCAGCTCCACCTTCATCAGACTTTTTCAGGGCAGCTATGGGCTGTTTGATGTTGGAGGGTATGAAATCAATTTTTAAAAGGTATCTGGGAGTCGGCACTGGAAATGCAATGACAGAGTTTTCAGCTCCAGTGTTGTAGCACTGCGAGAAGTGCTAGCTGAATTTTTCGCACATAATATCAGGGTCATCAACAATGCTTCCGTTAACTATGAAGAATTTAGTCGTGCTCAAAAAATTGACTGCACACGGGATTTAAAAAGCCGAAGTATTGAAAACTCTGGGCTTTAACTAACTAGTGATTTATTTTCTATATTCATAAAATTCTTGCTTTTGGATGAAGCATTTCTGTCGATTAAGTTAAGCATGCTCTGAAGTGCATACGTCATTATGGTTATGGTACCAGTGTTTCAATTTCTTTAGCTTTCTTTTAAAAGTTTTAAAAGTGTTCTGACCCCTATTAGCGTTATGAGCCACATGGCCAAAAATTGGATCGGTACAGTCAAGACAATATATCAGGTTGTGGTATAGTTCGGAATGCGCAACGTGAATATTATTTGTTGTAAAATAAGTTTCCCATGGTAAACATTGAATAAAAGTTTCAGTCCGTTTTCAGGTTTGCAGCTTTAGAGTTCAATTGTATAGCGCTTAATGAGTGAATAGTACTCAATACAACACTATGATCATTCATGAAAAACTCATGACTAACATGCACTGAGATAGAGTCTGTGTTGATTGTAAACAATAAATCAAGTATACTATTCCCCTTAGTCGGTTTTCGAACCTGTTGGACCCATCCACAAATTTCTAGTGTTTCAACTAACTTGTTATATCAACCTGGTACCGGAGTTGAACCCCATGTAATGTTTGCAGGCTAAAATCATTTCCGATGATTTTAGACGAATGCAGTTGGTGCAAAGCAACGGAAAATATGTTTTCTAATTATCTGTCAAACTTAGTATCCGCATGAGGTGGTCTGTATATGCATCCCACCAGCAGACAATTTTAACATTCACCGTTTAGAGAAACCCAAGTGGAGTCTTCTGGAGCATCAAGAGATTTACGTGCGAGTAACATGTTCCCGACGTTTATTTTCAAGGTTTTTGGTTGATTTTCGCTCCTTCGTAGTTTGGGGAGAATCGTATGTTGTTAAAAATACTTGCAATGATTTTCAAGGTCTGAATATATTGACGTTAAGTGTGTGGTCAGTTATATAAATATTATGATTAGTTTTCCAGCGATCCGTTGCATAGCTACTGTAACTGGGTGTTGCACTAACAGGGAGTTGGACTGTGTTATCCCATTCGTCATCAGCACAGCTACTCCGGGTTGAATCTAGGTCACCATTCTTAAGAGGATGGACACCACCAACATCGGGAATACCTTCTTCTGGGTTTTGAACTTCATGAGATTCAAGAGAGTTTTTCGGTGGCGGCATACTTGTAAAGCTAGACGTCCTCTCAGAATCGGACTTCATTTCACGATCATTAGGATTATGATGCGTTTGGGAGTTTGATGCTGGTGGTCTGTAGCTGTCTCTTCTTGATTTTCGCTGGCATGGTGTTCTATCTTGAAGAACCTTAATATCCTTGAAAATCTGTTTTTGTCTCAACGAATTGGAGAAAGTCAGAAACTCTTTGGGGTCTACAGACGAATTGAATCTCAACAAGATTGGTGGGTGCACACCTGGGTAACTTCATTTTTATCTTGTGCATACACATGGTACGTGTGTCATATTGCTGGCTCCAAACAAACCAGATTTGATATTTTTGAGGGCATATGTGTCCGGTATATCATACACAATTGCTTCGCCAGGTCGTCTTATTCTTTTAAATACCTCTGATGCAACACGATCTAGGAAATTATTTATGTCATTTATTTGATCTGGAGTTTCTGTGAGGTTGGGGTTGATGGAATACTTAAACGAATTGAGAATGTTCGTGTCAACTTGCAAATTTTTTATATCATCCATATGGTTGCAGTTGTGATTATCATCACTGTACACCGATACGGTCTTCAACATGTCTGGAATGGAGACAACTGGTATAAGCTTGTCTGCTTCCGAATGAACGACATAGCTCGTCTCGTTGAAACTGCCGGAAGTCAAGTCAGTAGTATTGTTAGATTATGTCGTTTTCCTACGTTTGTCTGGACGCCTAGAAGCAGGGCCTTCATTTTCCTTTGTGGCATGACAAGAAAGTGACAAATGGCAGATGGATTGAACTAAATGTTGGAAATAGAATGGGGTGAAAAAGTCAATGCCGAGGGCTTAAGATAGTCTAGAAATCAAGACCTATGTTCATCACAGCAATGAATGTATCGTGTGGATTAGTAAAGGTGTCAAAAACAAGAGATGGAAATGGCGGGAAGATCGTAGTAGAGATGTGGTATGCATGTCAGTACATGTGTGTAGGAAAAATAGAACATAAAGGAGCATGTTGTGTAAAGTTTAACATATATATTACACGTAAAGATAGCCTTATATAATAAAGTAATTTAGAAATGTCGATAGTTAGTATCAAACAATCAAAGTGTGTACGGTAAGTGGTACATATATAAACTGAAAGCCTGCGTTAGTAAAAATTGGGAGGCACAGAGATAAGTAGCTTAAAAGATTATTACCGTTTTAGATTATTATGGTGCTTTATGACCAGATATATGAAGCAGCTTTTTGGATAAAAATACTGTCAAAAAACTATAACAGACACGCCGAATTGAACAGGTAATTTCGGAACTTAAATGAGTTATGGTACCCAAATCTAACTTAAATGGTAGTATAGAAAATAGCGAGTACAGTGCTCTATCAAACACTATTATATATATTTTTGGATATTTGGTAGAGGTTTGAATAGTTCCTGTAAATAAATAAAGTACGTGCGCTGTAGCATCCGAACACGATAAAAGGAATAGAATACAAATATGAAGTGCGATTCCTCGTCGAATTTGATCATACAATTTTTTAAAATGACAGCATGGTTTGATTGTATAGCCAAAATGAATATGTAATTATATGATTATGAACTATTGTATGAACATGATCATAAATACCATGAATAAGTTAAACTCAGATCCTATCATATAGCATGAAATTCACAGTTTATATGTAAATAGTTCAGAATTGAGTTATCTTCCGTAATTCCAAGAAAAATAATCAATCCAGCTCTGTGTGAATCCTAGAAAAAAACTGAAGGCCTCTGCCAAAAAAGTAACGTCCAGTCCGTAGCGCGCTTGTTTTTTGTAGTAAAAGAACTATCTAATTTACCGTATCGGTATGAACAAGGGAAACTGATGGCTCGAACAACTTTATGCGACATCTCTTTGCAGCAGCAACGATATATGACTCCCTACATTTAACGGAGAAAGGCAATCACAACCATTCCTAATGCTGTGAAGTTTGTTACTTAATAAATGCTGGACCGACCAACATCATCAAGACTAACACTTCAGGTGTCTTTCCCTACCGATATTCTACAGTCAGCAAGGCACACTTTGTCGTGGAGTCGTTCTATAAGACGAAACCTGAAGTTCTGGAGGAGTTTTCCGTTCACTTATTAGGTGAATGTTGGATACAAACGCATAATATTTGTTGAGTATTTCATTTCAATAATCCATAACTACCTATTTATCTTCTATGAACCGCTCAGTGAAACCCATCCCAGTTTACCGTGTAAAAAAACAACTAGTGAAAAAGTTAGATCTTGGTATTCAATCATTGATGAAAAATATGCTTCCACGTCCAGCATCCACCCACTAAGTGAACGAAGAAATGTTCAAAAAATGTTTGGTAACGAAAACACTTATTCATAGTAAAAACAGACGCCTTGTAAATTAACTGATAGGTATCCAAATTATTTTTACTTAGGATACTATATGAAAAAACTCGAGCGCCATACTCTCACATTTTAATAAAATATTCTCTTCAACTGAGTATAAAGAAGAGTAATTAACTAGGTGCTGACGCTCAAATATAAACCCTAATCGTCTATCTTAAAATCTCTCTATTTGTATCCGGTGCAGTACAGACGGATTAAAAGAAACACGACCTTGATGAACCATATTACTCATAATTTTCTCCACTCTGCTATGATAACTAAACCCTCAAAATAAATAGTTCTGTAAGTCCTCGACATTTAGGTTGACCTCATCAGTTACACTTGACACACCCTAGCTGTATCAGATCGCAAGTGGATAGGCTTTTCTATACATCCCTTGAAACTACCAACCACCTTAGACCAAACGCTTTTCAACATATCATCAAATTTCGAATAATATCTTAGAACTCATTCATCTCCGGCATCTCATTTGACTGGGTTGTTGTCTTTCGAATATGGTATTGTTACCAAACTCTAAACATTTATGAAATCTTTAATCCCCACTGATTAGCAGTTTATTTTAGTACTGAATTACATCTAAGAAAACATCTATTTAAGATAAAAAAATGAACAAGCTTGCACAGTAATTCTTGCAAACTTTCTCGTTATCACCATCATCCAACATCGAGCCTTATTATCAGAATAGAAAGTAATGGCCCCACTTTCAGAGTCCCCTGAGAAAATTCCTTACTTTTACTCAATAGTTATTGAGGTTGATTGCTCCAAGTGATGTCGCACTCTTTTCGAACGGAAAGTTTAGCCCTAACGTGATTTGCATTTCTCGAACTTTTGCTGTGTTCTTGCGCAACAAAAGTACCATATCTGATCTAATGAATCTATTCTGAGCTATACATTCGGCAGATTACTTTTTTCTCGAGTTCCACCCAATTTTATAGTTAACTGTGGTCTTGCCTCAGCTTACTATTCGGCTCTTTTTTTCAGTTTTTCACGTAAAGGCTAGTCCAGTTTATCTCATCCGTTTTTATCCATTTTTACCCGTTTTTAGGGTATTTTTTAACAGTCTTAGGCTTTTGCTAGCATCCACAAAACAGTTTACGTCAATATAGTCATGAAAAATCCATGCAAACGACCTGGATGCCGTTTTGCTGTTACATCTGGCATGCAGTGCGATAAATGTAAAGGTTCGTTCCATCGTATGAGCACAGATCTCACAGCAACTGTTTACAACAGACTCAGCAAGTCGGATCATAAGTGGGTATGTGTTACGTGCAACACGGATGTTGTAGTTTTGCTGAGTAACATCACTGCCTTACTGATAGGTCTGCAGAATTAATTGTCAGCAAGCTTGAAGAAAGAAAGTCATAAAACGCGTAGACAAACAAGGACGCGCAATGAAAACAAGAATAGGGATGTCGACAGGTCTACTGTCGATGGAACATTCATTAGCACTAGCGATGACGTGTTGAAACTCAACACCATCATTACGTCGACGGTAATAGACTACCTCAGCAGACTTGGGTCTCCCAGCTCAGGGCCCTTGAGCGCAACAGTGGTTCCCAAAAACTCTGTAGGTGATTGAACCCATGTCAAAAGAGGACCAGGCATCACAGTCTAAGTTTAATATCCCAAGTGTTGTACGGAAATCGACTGGTGATTTGGTCGCACAGTCTACCCCCAAGGATTTCCATACGGTTATCAAAAAGCCTAGGAATCAGAGACGTGCTTCGAACTCCAAAGAACTAGGTGCTGAACCTGGACGCACCGGAAAACCTGAGAAAACAATAACGGTTCGTGATGACTCTCTCATAATCGTGAACCTCAAAGACAACCCTGACCTTCCTCTCAGTTTGCAGGACAAAAATGACAGGATCCTCCGGGGAGAATTTAACAAGAAGCTTGGACTTTCTAAAATAGAGCCTTTGACGGTAACATGGCTAACTCGAGGAAAGAAATCTAAGCATCAAAATCACCCGACCTACCGTATTCTGAGCGCATTTTCATTCGGAACATCCCTAAAGGATCTCCCGAGATGTTTTCCCGCGAAAGAAATATTATTGTGCGAGGTGTACCGGAAAACACGGACCTTAGTCAAGCAAACTCTGATATTAGGGAATGGAAGTTCATCGAGCAGTTCTTGAGGCTCAAAAACGTACTGACTCAACGTGTAACGAGACTAGCCAAGAAGAACGGTGATTCTAGACCACGGCTAATTAGGATAACTTTCCCATCCTCGAGAAAACTTCTTCCTCATCAAGTATGCAATGATATGGAACAGTCTTCTCTCCGAAATACGCATGGCGGATGAACTACATACGTTTGTAAAACTGCTTGATCAAGCCCTCACTTACACTGACATTGCATGCATGAACACATCTGTGCCGCACTCAGACATCATAGGCTCTTTACATGTCTAGACCAAAAATGAACTTCAAGTTCAGTTTGCCTTATTTTTCCTACTTTGTAGTTGTACTAGTTACATTTTCCACCCTAATTTTTCACTTGAAGTAGACAGGCAACTCACTGAACCTATTGATACTGTTCAACTGAACTCGGTCGCTGAGGGACACTCACAACCACCCTCAGAAAGTCAAGAGGACCGCACAATCGATTGCCTACTACCAGTGGTCTTGCATCCATGGGGCCTGTTACCAATCAGCTGGTTATGACTGTAAGATTCAAACTACGGTTTGGATAGATGAATAGCCGTCTAGGTACGTTAGACACGCACCCTTGCCCGTCAAAATCAAAACAAGTAATTGGGTAAATAGCGGTTCTATAATTCATCATAAATTTAAATGTAAATCGTTACCTAAACAAATATTACCACCCGGCTATTCAACCAATAATTGTTCAATCAATAAATCTAAATTACAATAAATAAAGGAGTTGATGAAAGATGAGGGAAAATTACCAGTCACAACAAATGAACGTTATTCTATCCTGACTGGATAGAACAAACACAAAAGGAGGAGCAAATCAATATGGCTACCGCCAAGAACAAGTGTCAAGTAAAACAACAGAGATGCAGTTCGGGAAGAAACACAAACTTAGGGAATACGTAAGAAAAAACAAAAACTATAATAAAAAATGCAAGTATTAACAATTCAAATGTAATCAAAAGACAACAATGTACAACTAAGGGGATCAACAGGAACAAAGTATAAGTATATACATGGAGGGATTTTCACCAACACACAAAACATTCAAAATGGATCTTACAATGACAACACAAAATAACATCAGCACCAAGTTTTATTCCTGTTTGTTCTTTGTTAACTTTTTACTTTATACACTTCTTCATGCTTATACTCTGATTGGCAAACTATACTTTATACTATAGTCAATTAAAGCACTGCATCGATGCCTTACCCACAGTCCATAGCTTGTAACTGCCTGATAAGCTTGTAAAATGGTACTTATAAAAATAGTGCTTTCCAACAGGATGTGAAACACAGAGGATTGCGTGAGGTATGACATATATACAAAAATAAGCTTAAATGAGCCTAACATCACAAAAGGAGGGAGGGTGGATTTACTGACCAGCGAGCATTGATGGTGAGGGCGATAACTTCAACCCACCCGTGTTTGTGGGGGCAGAACATTTTGTATGTATCAGGCTCTTTATGACTGAGAATAAGTCAATCAATCTGTGATATAGATTGTTTTCCTACGCCCACCACTCAGGCTTACGTTTCCAATATTATGCTGGATTAGCTATCCTACTGAGACAACCCATAGCATGCTAACTCGGACTTCTACACTAGGATTGTGTGGCTGGCATCGGATGGACAAAAAAAGAAAAGGAAGAAAAAATTAGACAATGAAAGATATAGTCATTAGTACTCTTAACACTTCACCTTCTCTATGCACACTCCCTTCTAATAAACCACTTTCCTTGTACCACTCATGACTTCCCTTCCTTCATGTGAGCTTACTTCAACTTGTTAAACATTACAACTCATTGTTCTTTATTAATACATTCTCTTATATAGAGCGTCTGACTTCATTTCACTCTAACAAGAGATAATATGAATTTAATCTAATTTATTATGCCTCTCTGTTTGACTACAAAGTGTTAAGCAACGTTTGGCGTTCGTAACCAAGTGCATTGTTGCTCTTCTGTTTCTATTTTATTTCTTCAGAGTCTTGCTCTGAGGGCACAGCTATGGAACTTCTGACGTCTGGAACAAACTTGACATACGCGTCTCCTCTGGTCATGGTTTACAGCAAGCGCTCTACGAGTCTACTTTACCACAACTACAAACTTAATAAGTTGGGGCGCATGCTGTGAGCCAACAAATGTTGTAATTTGTAGATCATGTCTATAAAAATGGCGTGTACCTGCTCATGCATATATAGATTATTATTATTAGATGGCAGTTGCAACTCTAGAAGCATTTCGTGCCAACAGACGTTGGTTACCAACCGTAATCCATATGCACCTGGGTTGGCCACATGACGCTAGGATAAAGCACAAAGGCAAGTCGGAGCTGACCATTCCACTTGTGGACTTTCTTGATCATAAAAAACTTGTAAAGGACAGGGCCTTCCAACTCGGGAAACCTGATATAGGTAGGGTACCTGTCTATTCACGTAAGGCTCATACAGACAAACAGGAAGAAGCTCACACGTTTCAAATTGAAGGCATAAACTACTTATACACGAGCGCCATGAGTTTACCAAATAAAATGGATGAGCTACGTGAAATTAGCAATGTTAATAAGGCTCATCTGACAGGAATATCTGAAACTTGGATATCTTCTCATTTTACGGACCAGGAGCCAGCAATACCTGGGATGTCTTTGTTTCGCAACGACAGAAAAACAGGAGTTGAAGGTGGAGTGCCCGTATACATACGATCCTGCCTGGAGGTACACCAAGTTCGATGTACCTAGTCGGGATCATATACAGGAAGCCCACTGCCGACATCGAGTATGACAGTCGTATGCTGGAAGGACTATCCCGCTCTACTCGTCTCGGTTTCACTCATATCCTGATTCTGGGGGACTTCGATCTCCCTAGAGTCGATTTCGCGGGACACACGTATATTGGAGGTGAAAACTCAACTGAAGCTCTGTTCTTCAACCTCATTGAGAATCTGGGATTATTCGAAAATGTGAAGTCGGCAACTCGTTGGAGAAACAGTCAGATACCATCGCGCTTAGACTAGGTATTTACAAACGAAGAATTTTAAGGTGACAACCTCTCAAACCTGGCTCCCCTGAGAATAGCGATCACGCTGTTATAGCTTTTAGTTTTGTCAGCATAACTGAGCCAAGATATTCCATCAACAACAGGCGCTGGGATTTCAAACGGTTGAATTTTTCAGCTCTACAGGACTATCTACAACAGGTGGATTGGGATGTTCACCCTCAACTTGATGTGAATGCTCATTGGAACTTCTTACTGCACACACTCTTATGTGCTACAGAGCGGTCAGTTCCTCAAACGGTCCCCAAAAGCTACAAGCAACCTAAAATCATCAAGAACCGCACTATTCGTTTGCCAACCCGCAAAAGGCACTGTTGGGCAGAATAGAAACGAACTGACAACAACGGCGCGTACAGGCAATACAAACATATAAGGAACATATACACGAAGGCTAAGAGAGAAGATAAGCTTCAGTACCAGATAAAACTTATGGATAAATTTGTCTCTAATCCGGAAAGCTTATTGCGTTACGCAGCCTCTCTTCGTCAGGCCGAAACCGGAGTTTCCCAACTGCTAGGTCCTAATGGCCTGATCAATAACGACGGTGACACTGCCGACCTTTTGGCTGGACAATACTCTCGGACATTTCAACCGACCCACATAAACTGTACTGAGGACACCTTCATTTGCAACTGCACAGGACTTTCCGTAAAGAACCTGAGCGCTGGCTTGGTGTTCCGGAAACTGCAGCACCTAAGGAACGCCACTTCTTCTGGCCCAGATATGATTCATTCTGTTATACTGAGGGAAGCAGCCTCAATCCTGGCGACACTGCCTAGCGTGATGTTCTCACACTCGCTAGGCCGAGGCAAACTACCGGAAATTTGGGAGCTGGCTCACATCACACCAATTTTTAAAGGAGGTCGACGCAATGAACCTTCAAGTTATCGGCCGGTGGCTCTTCTCTCTATACCTTCGAAAATCATGTAGTCCCTGATATGTGATGGTATACGTGATTATTTACTGTCTTAAGTTTCTTCTCACCCCAACAGCATGGTTTCAGGAAGGATTACTCTTGTATAACCAACCTGCTGACTGCGGGGGGCAGATGGAAAAGCATCCTCGATCGCAAGGGGAAGGTTGATATCGTTGACCTTGAATTGTCAAAAGCTTTTGATAGGGTTAACCATATATGTCTTATCAATAAGCTCAAACGATTGGGCATCAGACCACCTCTAATCGATTGGCTCATTCATATCTGAAAACCGACATTTTAGGGTCAGGGTTAACTTCACTTTATCTCAGGCTATGGAATGTCCTAGTGGGGTCTCCTAGAGCTCAGTACTAGGACCTCTTCTCTTGTTGATTTATATAAACCATCTTCCACAACAAGTATCGTCAGACACTACTTTTTGCTGATGACGTGAAACTTTGGAGAGAGATACGCAACCAAGACGATATGAAGGCAGTTCAGGAGGATCTGACTCGACTTTAAAGTTGGGCAGACGATAACGGACTTTAACACTTCAAAGTGTAAAGTAGTCCATCTGCGACATGTTGCAGACTATCGTTACAACTTAGGAAACTTCTTTCTAGCAGTATCCCAAGTCGAAAAATATTTAGGAGTCCTGGTACCCTACGATTTAAAGTCTTACGCTAACTGTGACAAAAATGCCTTTAGAGCAAACCTTGCACTGGTAACATTGAAGTGCATTTTTGGCCAGTTTGACGGAAGAACTTTCCGCATAATCTTCAACAGTTTTATTCGTCTCCACTTAGAGTACGGAAACATAATATTTCCTCCCTCACTCCAAACGGATAAGGACACTCTTGAGCGTATCCAACGGCGAGCCACGAAATCAGTCCGGGGACTTAAATTCAAACCTTATGAAGAGCGCCTCCAATCATTTAATCTTTACCCATTAGAGCATAGGCGACTTAATGGTGACCTTCTAATGGATTACAGTACCCTTAACACTTCTGGACATCCCCTTAAACACCTACTTAATCTTAGTTTCAACAGTAATCTAAGGGGTAACATCTAGAAATTGGAGACACAACATAGCATAACGGACTGTACACACAACTTCTACTCCTTAAGAGTTGTGAAATGCTGGAATTCGCTACAGACTGAACTAGCTTAAGCGACTTTCCAGGAGTTTTTTATGAGGAAACTTGACCTATGCTTAAGGACTTAGGATAACATCTTATTATGATTTACCAATTTCTTTTTTCCCTCTATTATCGATAACATACCTAGGTTCCTGCCTGTAGGTACTGGGCATCCACTTCTACTAGACACGGTAGCACGTTAAGCGAAAGCTTCTTCCATTCCGTCCACAACCATTTGAACCATTTGTTACTCCAGGATCATTCTCACCATTAAAAACTGGCTTGTTTTACCATTCCGTTTCAGAACAAGCCTAAAAAACTCATACATTCCCACTGTCAATGCTACTCCTCTATCACCCAGACACAGACCCCAAGAAACCATTAGTTTATGAACTTTTTCTAAACAGGGATTGAGGTTTGAAGTTTATGATCGAGCGCGTTCGTATAGTTGATTCGTTACTTTCAAACTGATGGCGATTAGGAGGAGAGCGGATGTCTTGGATCCAGACTTTACTGTTATAAGACGACAAATATCAAAACTAATGCAATATAGCATTCACGATTGTAAAAGCTTTCTCTTGATGTTAAAATCATTGTTTCCGAGTTCAATCAAGTTAGAAGTAAACGTCTAATAATGTATCACACTTAGATAATTGAGTATGAACTTATGCAGGAGTATGGAGACGCTACTTTGGCTGCTGAAATTCTGTGTCGTCTGTAATCATGTTCTATATCATATTAATCATGTAGGTATGAAACTCAAAGGCATCTTGATATGACACAGATCGAACTTCTTAGCAAAATAGTTAAGGATCCTACTGATAAAGTGTGTTGTGGTAAGTTTGTTTGCATATTTAACTCCTTTCACAGATATATTCTCGCACACCAACCCCTCGCTACAGAAGGATTTGACATTATCTTACTTCAACCAGATGTCCGATGAGCTGGGAAGAGCGGAAAGCATTATTTTTCTACTGAATCTTAAAGACGTAGTCTTTTACCCCCAGGTTCTACCCGTACTTTTGGCACTGGTTTACCAAAGCCTCATAGACGGTGAGCTCTCCATGCATAAGAGTAACCGAGTCTCAACCAGCAGTGGTATAATGTGCCATTCATCACCCGCAGATAACTATGGATCGTTAATAAAGTAACTGGTTCAATGCATAGCTTAGGTTTCAGAAATGAGAATGTTGACGAGGGTGAAGAGGGAGAGGTAATGGGATGTGATGACGAGGACGAGTTTGCGGATGAACTTGACAATCCAACTCCCGAGATCGGAGATAATCCTTGGACTGATATATCTAGTTCAGTCCTCAATGTTTATCGTTTCAAGATAACTTATGAATTGCTTCCACTAGCGTACAAGGTAATCTCTATTAAAGAAATATTTGCTTTCTAGGCTAGTTCTTCCTCGAAAATGGATAAAAATGTCATCTACAAGATTTCTGTAACTTCAATCAATTTTCTGGTTACATACATAACACATGTCCCAGCAAACCCATCTATCGAAGGATTAGAAAAAAACGAGCTATTAGCCAAGAAGGATCCGAAAAATTACATAACAGACTGTTTAAAAATGATAGGGCATTTATTACAATGGCCTATCGCTACGTTCGACTTTACATCTAGTAAAACTGCATCCTATCTTGTTCAGCAGACTAGAAATTTGTTTCGGGAGGCCAAATCTTCATTTGATGGTGTGTCAACAAAAAAAGACTCGCGATCTGGTCGTAAACTGTCTTCGTTCTCTTTAAGTCATAAGTCTCATGCCATAGTTTTTCAGGCTCTGTGTATGTTTTGGTACACATTTGTTGATTTAAGTGCAGCTTATTTGCACAAAGTTCACACCAGGATATTTGACGGTAGTGTAAAAAATAGCACTTCACCTAGAGTTTTGTACTTGCCTATCAACCTAGATATTCTATTCAACTCAACTTCTCATACAAATGTTTCTTTTGAAAATGAAGAGATGATTCTCTTAAAGCACATACATGAAGTCTGGAGTCTTCGTGAATATACTTCTGCCTCATACTCATTTGGCAGCAAGGAAATAGATTCGTTGGATAATGTCCATCCTCACTCAAATAATTCATCCGAATTCAACCAAGAAACACTGTTTGAGCAAATTATTCGTTTCCACTTTGCCATTAGTGGCCTGAATAATAATTCGCAGGAAATAATATGGGCTTGTAATTTTGTGAAAAAACTCAGTGACCAGTTGAAGTCAGTTTCTCTTACATCCTCTAACTATAACTTATATAATAGTGCAGAACTTAAGCTTATATCCTGGGTTCTTCAGATGCTTTTGTTATCTCATGACCATGATAAATGTAAGGTCGTGGTGAAGTCAGAAGCTTGTAATGGGTTGTGGGGTCAATTCCTTCAAGATTTCAAATCGCTGTCATTACTTTTTAACCAGAGTAAAAATGAGAAGATTTGCATCCAAAACATTTGTCCTCTCGTACCATTCACTCGTCAGTGTATAGTTTTTATTGTGTCAAAAACATTAGCAGGCTACCTTTGTACTATTTCTCGACGAACGACAAACCGGACTCATGCTGTCGATTCCGCTTGCTTGGCATGTATACTTTGTCAAGTCGATGGAAAGTTTGGTGATATTTCTCATCCGGCCGCTCAGTGGCCATCTCTGTCCCCATACCTCTCGGAGGTAATACATACTCATTGGGTTGATATACGAGATCGTTTTTTAAAGTGGATCATATCTCCCCATATATTCATTTTCGACGTTGACCTGTTGAACACTATTTTCCGATTGGAATCCAACGCTGGGACAGGTAGTGATTGGTAAGTTGGTTATTCGTTCCCCATATTTTAGGTATCACAATAACAATTTTTTTGGCACCATGACCATTAAATTTCCCGGTTATTACGAATTTATGTAATCAATTTGCAGTCATTCATATAATATCTTTTTTCTTCATACGTATTGGGTGATGAATTTTTTCCCTTTTATTCAAAATCAATAAATCGATCGGCTCTCGAAGTTTATCAGGTTTTTGAGTCCTGAAAAGCTTTATTGTTCCATATGTTCTTTAACTATAGAAATGCTTTGCCAATCTTCGCCTTTACGTCTGTATCAGATCCTCTACGTTCATCGATGATGCTGTCTGGGTACGTGAAAGTTCCCACCTCTTCCAGAGTTTCTCCATCAAGTGTGGTTGGTTGGGTGTTCTTGTTGTATTTGAGGATTTTTTTTTTTCCTTGTGTATGTTGAAGCGTACTGATGCAGAGACGGCTGCTACACTAGTTGTCTTCATCTGCGTTAGTTGGTGTGTATGTGATAGAAGGTTCAGGTGATGCTCTATGAAGTCGAAATCGTCTAGTTGCATCCAACCTGTCTATTGTATTCTGTGCTTGCGCTCAGATGTGGAGGTCATCATAATCCAGTCAACCACCAGAAGAAAGAGAAAGGGTAGGAGTAAACAGCTATATCTGACACTGGTCCTCACTTAGAATGCGTTTGTCAGCTATCCTCCTTGCGCGACTTTGCAGTGTAATCCGTCATATGAATTCCGTATGATGGTGACGATCTCCTTAGGTACTCCATAATGTCGGAGAAGTTTCCATTATAATCTATTCACACTGTCAGCTGCCTTCTCATAGTCAAGGAAGTTGATGTATAGTGACGATTTCCGTTCAATTGTTTGTTCAACGATGAACTGTAGTGTTCCGACTTAAGTCACTGCACGACCGAACCTCACGGAATACGGCCTGTCAATCTCGAATATGGGCGTCTACTGGATCTTCTACGCGGTTCAACATCACTTTGAAAACTTTTCCTGGTACTGACCATAGTGTGATGCCTCTGTAGTTCTCACATTTGTTCAGATCTTCCTTTGGAATCTTGATGTGTCATTCTTCTCAGTCTTACGTCTTTTGCTCTTCCCAAGTGTTTCTGGATAGAACGTGGAGCATGTTTGCAGTTACTTCTGTCTGTGATTTCAGTGCTTTAGTTATTATGTTATCAGGTCCTGCCTCCCCATGCTCATAGTCACGCGCATTTCTTCAATCGTTGGTAGGGTAGAAGTTATGAGAAGATCTTAAGTTGCTGCTTCGATGTCCGATGACCTTCTGAATTTTTTAGTTGTACAAATATCTATCTGGTCCTCTGTTGTGTGGTCCGGTGAGGCCCATGTAGCTTTGTGTATGCATTTGTTTGGGAAAATTGTGCCACCTATAATCATTTTGTCGAATGCATATAAATTTGCAAAACTTTCACCATTCTCGTTCCTCGCAGTCCATATCGTCCCATGATGTCTTCATACCCTGTGTTATACATTCTGGATTTGGCGTGTAGATCTTCCATCAGGATGGTGAGTTTCTTTCCTAAACACTTCTCTATAATCGATTGTAGCTTCTTGTGGAACTGATCTTTATCATCATTTCTGTCTTTGGTGGGCGCACAGCACTTGATAATATTCATTGTAATTCCCTCGTTTGTTTTGAATGATGCTTTGATAATTCTGGATCCATGAAATTCCCATTCTATAAGTATTTTCCATTCTTTTTTGAACAACATCAGAGCAACTTGTGTGTGCGAAGCATTTTCTTTATGACCAGTGTACAGCATCATCCCCTTCGAATATAACCTTTTCTGTCCATCTTGGGTCCAATGGTTTTGCTGATTTCAAGCACTGTCAAGTCGTATCTCCTCATTTCCGTTGCTATTTGACTGGTCATCACGGTCTCCCACATTGTCCAGACGTTCCATGTACCTCCAAAAATTGCTGTGTTTGTTAAAAGGGACATCGGCCTCGTGATTTCCTAAGAATCTCAAATTTCACCATGAGGCGTCATAATATTTCTGAATGAAGATCCTTCAACTCGGTGGGGAAAGTTTAAGTGTTTTAATTTGTTTATTCTGGTTAGCGTATTTTTAGCAAGGTTGTTTTCTATGGGATGGGAGAGCTGACCCCATGCTCAATTCTCCTCCTCCATCTGGTCTTGGTACCGGGAGTAATTCCAGAACGGCTACAGGCGGAGTTACCTTAATGCATACCAAGCAGCAACACACCTAAAACCCGTCTTATCCTGAATAAGTTCAAAGCGGCAAACTATTTAATCATACTTGGAAATTCCGCTTAGGAGTATAGGATTTTCCCTAAGCCGCTTAGATTGTTTAATCAAAATCTTGAAGTAATTACCTTCCGTCGCTAAAAGGTTATATGTTGTGCAAAACAGGCATTCTAGTTGCGTTAACTTTTTGAGATGTTACTCCAGTTAATGAATATGGCGTGACACAGAGTTGGACCGAAAAACAATGTCATATATGTGTCCTGCTGCTTAATATGCGTATCATCGATTTTGCGGAAACTGATCGGTAATCAACTTATTACATCATTCATTGATAAAGATAGGCCACCGTACCCGAATCTCCTCAAAAAATAACCCATCAGGTTACATTGCTTACCGTTTCTTCAGGTAAGGTCAACTCAGATACGTGCTAGCACGGACGTGATCGCGGTTCAGATTTGTGCTTGAGAAAAACCAGCAGTATTTTATCGCTCTTCTACACTAACTGGTAGCAATATGGTTTACCTGTGTTCATCATTTAGTGTCGAGAGTCGGAAGGTCGGATTTTTTCTATATTTCGGGTTGAGATAAGCTAGGAATAAACAATCATTTAATCATAGTCGTAGCAGACAATAATTATTACTTGGGACAGTTCCAAAAGTCCTTCCGAACTGACGTATTTTATCTTGAACGATAAAGTCCATTGAATCTACTATGTCTGTATTTCTAGCCTTTCTAAGGAAGCCAAAAGGCTTTCTGAAAACCATCGTTCACTTTTGGAATGCCATAATTATAAAGAAGTAGAGGGATGTATCCTATCCTTTGGTGGATTTACCGTCCTATTTAATCGTACAGCTCAAAAGCAAATATCTGCTAAGGTCTAGTTTATGGGTCCGTATTTTGTTTCTGAACTTAATGCTATACATACCGTAGTAAGGCCACGAAAGTTTGCAGTCAAGTTCGTGAGTGCACTTGGAGTGGATCTCTCTGACTTTACATTTCGGCTAGGTAACGCCAAGTGAATGACCACACTTGGATCTTTCATGCAAGTTTCGTGGATAGCAACTGTTAGTAATGCGCAACTCTAGAGTGTTGTTTGATGAATTTTGTTCAATCATATATGATTCAAATGATAATCGACCCAATATATAGTTTGAATCTTGGAAACCAGGTTTAATATTTCGTGAACTCGTATAGTTAACACCACTAGCGCGTTTATCGAGTTAAAGAAAAGTGATTGATAGTGGGAATAAAAGAAATACTAGGAGGTGAGATAGGGATTTAATTATAGACAAAGTGTGTTGATAGTCGTCACTTTCCAGGTACATAAACCACGAAGGTTTGCTTCTTGAAGGTCCTGTAAAAGAGATCGGGCTTGACGTGATCTTTTCCATCTACAGACGTGGTTGAATAGCGCAGATGATTGGTGTTTCTATATAATTAGTTTAGTATGTGTTCGTTCTTGACTTTCGAGACCTCACCAATAGTACTGAAATCCCAGGAGATGGAGTTATTCTTATTTTATGCCTTTCCTTTCATAACCCCTTCTGCTCTCAGACCTTGAGTTTACTGCGTGGCACTATAAAAGTTAAAAAACAATTGTCTTGATCATTACAAATATATTAGGTCTTCGTAGTAGGCGAAACTTAACCACTACAGTGTTAACTTAAGCTACTACAGCTCGTTGAGCTTAGTGGTGTAAATATGTAAGTATGTGTCAAGTTACTTTTCTTAAGCACATTAGAATCTGTATTAACTGATATTTGTTTTTTGTAACTACTGCTCATTTAGTGTCGAGTCATAAATGTTCTTCATCCAGAAGACAATGCATTGATGAACTATTATGTTGCATTTTTGCATTAGATTCAATGAATTTTGCGTTAAATAAATGCAGTTCACCTCGTTTTTATTCAAAAACGAACGATGACTTAATAGTCAAGATATTGATATTCAACTATTGGGTTGTTTGTTTCTTTGGGGGACCGAGCATCATTATTAACTTCCCCCTTTTAATACTAGTTATATTTGTGTAACAAGTATACGTTTATGTACTCGGTGTTAGGGGACAGTTTGCTAGGACTGATAATACTGCCCAACCACCCCGACTGAAATGAGTCGAACAGTGTTCGAGCCTTTTTCCAGGAGTTAAAAGTTAACTGTCTGCTCTTAAATACTGAGCTGTGTAAATATACTTCCTTAAGAAAACCTGTTACTAAAACTAATCTTTTAGTACAACTACGATTCAGTTCACTCGTACTGTGTATCAGGGTAACTTTTATAGAATCTAGTCTTCAACTTCATATTTGATCTGAAGAGCTGTATTAGTAATATTTACTACTTTTCTGTTTAGGTCAAATCGTGATACCTTTTTATCGCGTTGCACAAACCTCGTTCAGTCCAAACCACCTGATGCAGTAGATTCACTTCTTGAGTTCATTCATTTGGAATCTTCGAATATTTCGATTTGCCTAGCATCACTTCAATTATAAAACAACATTTTGTAACCCTGTATCATAAAAAAATCATTTTAATATTATCTTGATTCGTAAATGTACTTTGGCCAAATGGGTTTGTTTACTTTCAGCTTGTAGGCACTTTAGTAATAATTTTACAGTAAATATATACTTTACTATTTGTCGCAACCTAATTCATGAAATACTAAATGATTATAGCGATTAATTTATTTGGGGTTAAACAAAATGACTATGGCTGCTCGAAAAAGATCAGTCGTCAAATATTATGGATAGAACTGTGCTAGTGTGATGTAATTACAGTAAAAAGCCGTTACTCAGTTGCCGCTAAATCTTTTAATCAAGAAGTTTTGTTTCTCAAACACTCACTCGTCAAGTCTGGGAGTGATATACTGTTGTGTGACGTTTCTGAGGCTTCATTTCTTAGCCACAATATTTCTCGATCTCTCACCTGCTTTTTATATTTATCTATCTATACGCATGTGCCAGTTTCATCTACCTCCATCATTTTTGTCCCTTCAAATCAGATTTCGCTAACAAAAGTTAATTGTTCAAGAACGATTACAAAACGAAGCCTGATATCCTCGAATTATGAGGTACCTTTCTCTGGATAACATGCATTTACTCTTAGACTTTTTTGGGGACAATATCGACTTCTCAATCTCTCGCTATGTAAAGGTCATATTTACAGGCTTTCGGCCTTGAAGTTACCTGATAAGAAAGTAGTGATATTTCTTGTCATTAGGTTAGTGTGATCTAAACCCCTGTTTAAATTTCGTTTAGTTATTTTATGAGTGGTTTCAGACAATTATTCTACGACACGGTATCCATTTCACTAAGTAAATTACGTCGAACGTTTTGTCGCATTATTGATCAAGTTAGTTTATGACTACCAGTATTAGATTGGTATTCAGGCTGGTGATCAGTTCACACGGAAGCTATGAGTCTATGTTGCTTTCAGATACATATAGTTCCTCTTTTTTATAGCCACTTTAACGATAGCACAACGCACCGCGCGAACCACTAGATAATCGGTAGTAGTCACAGGCTATTCAAACTGCTTTCCTGGTATTGTATTTGGCTCAAAATAAATACTACAGAAGTAGCTAGTGTCATCACAATTTGGCCTCTTAAAAATGTTGTATGCATTCACGAAGTAAGATTAGTTCGGTACAGTGGTCTTGAGTGCTGCCACAGAATCTCGCGGTCTACGGGGTCAAGTACTGCTTTTAAGTCAAGCGAGACCACCATTACCGGACGCCGATAAGCATGCCTGTGTCATAGAACCTGAGTAGTGGTATGTGATCGATGCATACACGATCGGGTCTGTAGCCAACCTGATTTTCTCATGTTTGCAGTTCACGAGTCTTTGTTAGGCGCTCGATAAGTATTGAGGCTAGTATTC
>CALYCQ020000071.1:0-14991 GCA_944470405.2 Schistosoma mattheei
ATGAATTGTGTGTGTGTGTGTGTGGCTGGATAATGTATAGGACTAGGGAAAAGATCGTGCACATCGTTGGGGGTGTAGCTCAGTGGTAGAGCGCTCGCTTAGCATGCGAGAGGGCCCGGGATCGATGCCCGGCACTTCCACATTGCAACAGCCAGTTGCCACACTTTTCTCTCCCAAACAAACTCACCACTACCATCCACATACTCACTCAAACCACTCTCCACATACAAACACTGACAGACACGACCAGAGATGTTCAATCCGAAAACTTGATATTTCAAGCAATACCACAATCACGAGTAGCATCGCGATTGTATATGCTGCTCGCACAATGCCACCATCCAGCTCCCATGTCGTCCACACACATAGAATCAAACTCACGTGGACAAACTTTCCCAACCCCATCACAACTCGTCCGATACAAGTGGAGATTAGCGATCAATTCAAGTCATCTTCACATTTCAAACCACTCCACTGCTTTCATGCCCACGTGCGCCTATGTATGTGTGTTTGTGTGTGTATGCAGATAATATGTTCAGTGTGAAATTGTCGTCTCTTGTAAAATAAACTGAACGAACTCTTACTTCGATGGTGATGGTGATTAGCAACGATGGGATAGATAATTGATTGGCATCACATGGTATTCAGATATCATCGACTATCCAGTGCATCTACACTGTTGGGCATTTCCACTGGATAACATTCATCAGGAAGGCGAGAATTCATCAATGACCTTGTACTCTGTCAAGAAGAGTGAAGCTGGCACAACTAATCGATCACGTCGGTGGGAAATAATCCCATCTCCTTGATAGATCAATCGACATTCACCTGTGAGTCAGTGCCTGTAATGTGCAGTGTGAATCTCGGCGATACTCACATCACTGAGTAGTCCTGTTTTTGTCGATGCAGTCAGTCGCTTCAACAATAACATGTCCACTGAAAGTGTTGTTGTGGAACACTGAATACTCGCTTGATTGCGTGGTCATTGGATCAAGATGTATGAGTTAACCTTAACGTATGCACAGTGTGTCGTGACTTTTCTCTCAAATAAATTTGTCAATTCTCTCACCTGTCCTGATCACCAGAATCGTTCTCTAATTGATAATCCTACACAATTGCGTGAGTTACTGTCAGATCAAGTGAACCAGGTTTCATTAAGCAGTATGGAAGTGTGAACTGGCAGAGCAGAGTGACAGTCGGACAAAATAGCATACGGAAAGCAGTCAAAAATGTGTACGAACCATCATTCGCACAATTCAATCTTCCGGAGCTCGTCGATACACGTACAATTGCAGTGTGAAGACTAAACACCGATTTTCAGACACCTTCAATGGTCGAATGAAGTCGGCATTTGATTGATGAGATTTTTGGACAACTCACCCGATCGTGAACTTCATTGGGTACCAATGTGTTTCGGGAAATAGGATGTTTCTGGTGAGTGTAATGCAGTGGAACTCATGGCAATGCATGACGAGATAGCTGGAGATTGTTTAAACTGACCAGGTAGAGTGGAACAGAAACTATAATCCATCCTTATTCACAATGCATATTTAGGATGGATTGGTTGGTCAGGTATTGTGCATGCCGTTCTGTGTTCCGATTGTCATTTGCAGCACAATTAGCTGGCGATGTAGATGATATGTCTGTCTGTAGTGAATTAGGGGTGATAGTATTGAAGCGATATCGAGGTCAATGGTTTGTTGTTATTTGTCTGAGTTTTTGAGTTGATTAAGATGTGGTGTGACTCGTTGTAACGTTGTCTGTGTATGAGTTGTGTGAGGTGAATGTGTTGTTGTTGATGAATTGTGTGTGTGTGTGTGTGGCTGGATAATGTATAGGACTAGGGAAAAGATCGTGCACATCGTTGGGGGTGTAGCTCAGTGGTAGAGCGCTCGCTTAGCATGCGAGAGGGCCCGGGATCGATGCCCGGCACTTCCACATTGCAACAGCCAGTTGCCACACTTTTCTCTCCCAAACAAACTCACCACTACCATCCACATACTCACTCAAACCACTCTCCACATACAAACACTGACAGACACGACCAGAGATGTTCAATCCGAAAACTTGATATTTCAAGCAATACCACAATCACGAGTAGCATCGCGATTGTATATGCTGCTCGCACAATGCCACCATCCAGCTCCCATGTCGTCCACACACATAGAATCAAACTCACGTGGACAAACTTTCCCAACCCCATCACAACTCGTCCGATACAAGTGGAGATTAGCGATCAATTCAAGTCATCTTCACATTTCAAACCACTCCACTGCTTTCATGCCCACGTGCGCCTATGTATGTGTGTTTGTGTGTGTATGCAGATAATATGTTCAGTGTGAAATTGTCGTCTCTTGTAAAATAAACTGAACGAACTCTTACTTCGATGGTGATGGTGATTAGCAACGATGGGATAGATAATTGATTGGCATCACATGGTATTCAGATATCATCGACTATCCAGTGCATCTACACTGTTGGGCATTTCCACTGGATAACATTCATCAGGAAGGCGAGAATTCATCAATGACCTTGTACTCTGTCAAGAAGAGTGAAGCTGGCACAACTAATCGATCACGTCGGTGGGAAATAATCCCATCTCCTTGATAGATCAATCGACATTCACCTGTGAGTCAGTGCCTGTAATGTGCAGTGTGAATCTCGGCGATACTCACATCACTGAGTAGTCCTGTTTTTGTCGATGCAGTCAGTCGCTTCAACAATAACATGTCCACTGAAAGTGTTGTTGTGGAACACTGAATACTCGCTTGATTGCGTGGTCATTGGATCAAGATGTATGAGTTAACCTTAACGTATGCACAGTGTGTCGTGACTTTTCTCTCAAATAAATTTGTCAATTCTCTCACCTGTCCTGATCACCAGAATCGTTCTCTAATTGATAATCCTACACAATTGCGTGAGTTACTGTCAGATCAAGTGAACCAGGTTTCATTAAGCAGTATGGAAGTGTGAACTGGCAGAGCAGAGTGACAGTCGGACAAAATAGCATACGGAAAGCAGTCAAAAATGTGTACGAACCATCATTCGCACAATTCAATCTTCCGGAGCTCGTCGATACACGTACAATTGCAGTGTGAAGACTAAACACCGATTTTCAGACACCTTCAATGGTCGAATGAAGTCGGCATTTGATTGATGAGATTTTTGGACAACTCACCCGATCGTGAACTTCATTGGGTACCAATGTGTTTCGGGAAATAGGATGTTTCTGGTGAGTGTAATGCAGTGGAACTCATGGCAATGCATGACGAGATAGCTGGAGATTGTTTAAACTGACCAGGTAGAGTGGAACAGAAACTATAATCCATCCTTATTCACAATGCATATTTAGGATGGATTGGTTGGTCAGGTATTGTGCATGCCGTTCTGTGTTCCGATTGTCATTTGCAGCACAATTAGCTGGCGATGTAGATGATATGTCTGTCTGTAGTGAATTAGGGGTGATAGTATTGAAGCGATATCGAGGTCAATGGTTTGTTGTTATTTGTCTGAGTTTTTGAGTTGATTAAGATGTGGTGTGACTCGTTGTAACGTTGTCTGTGTATGAGTTGTGTGAGGTGAATGTGTTGTTGTTGATGAATTGTGTGTGTGTGTGTGTGGCTGGATAATGTATAGGACTAGGGAAAAGATCGTGCACATCGTTGGGGGTGTAGCTCAGTGGTAGAGCGCTCGCTTAGCATGCGAGAGGGCCCGGGATCGATGCCCGGCACTTCCACATTGCAACAGCCAGTTGCCACACTTTTCTCTCCCAAACAAACTCACCACTACCATCCACATACTCACTCAAACCACTCTCCACATACAAACACTGACAGACACGACCAGAGATGTTCAATCCGAAAACTTGATATTTCAAGCAATACCACAATCACGAGTAGCATCGCGATTGTATATGCTGCTCGCACAATGCCACCATCCAGCTCCCATGTCGTCCACACACATAGAATCAAACTCACGTGGACAAACTTTCCCAACCCCATCACAACTCGTCCGATACAAGTGGAGATTAGCGATCAATTCAAGTCATCTTCACATTTCAAACCACTCCACTGCTTTCATGCCCACGTGCGCCTATGTATGTGTGTTTGTGTGTGTATGCAGATAATATGTTCAGTGTGAAATTGTCGTCTCTTGTAAAATAAACTGAACGAACTCTTACTTCGATGGTGATGGTGATTAGCAACGATGGGATAGATAATTGATTGGCATCACATGGTATTCAGATATCATCGACTATCCAGTGCATCTACACTGTTGGGCATTTCCACTGGATAACATTCATCAGGAAGGCGAGAATTCATCAATGACCTTGTACTCTGTCAAGAAGAGTGAAGCTGGCACAACTAATCGATCACGTCGGTGGGAAATAATCCCATCTCCTTGATAGATCAATCGACATTCACCTGTGAGTCAGTGCCTGTAATGTGCAGTGTGAATCTCGGCGATACTCACATCACTGAGTAGTCCTGTTTTTGTCGATGCAGTCAGTCGCTTCAACAATAACATGTCCACTGAAAGTGTTGTTGTGGAACACTGAATACTCGCTTGATTGCGTGGTCATTGGATCAAGATGTATGAGTTAACCTTAACGTATGCACAGTGTGTCGTGACTTTTCTCTCAAATAAATTTGTCAATTCTCTCACCTGTCCTGATCACCAGAATCGTTCTCTAATTGATAATCCTACACAATTGCGTGAGTTACTGTCAGATCAAGTGAACCAGGTTTCATTAAGCAGTATGGAAGTGTGAACTGGCAGAGCAGAGTGACAGTCGGACAAAATAGCATACGGAAAGCAGTCAAAAATGTGTACGAACCATCATTCGCACAATTCAATCTTCCGGAGCTCGTCGATACACGTACAATTGCAGTGTGAAGACTAAACACCGATTTTCAGACACCTTCAATGGTCGAATGAAGTCGGCATTTGATTGATGAGATTTTTGGACAACTCACCCGATCGTGAACTTCATTGGGTACCAATGTGTTTCGGGAAATAGGATGTTTCTGGTGAGTGTAATGCAGTGGAACTCATGGCAATGCATGACGAGATAGCTGGAGATTGTTTAAACTGACCAGGTAGAGTGGAACAGAAACTATAATCCATCCTTATTCACAATGCATATTTAGGATGGATTGGTTGGTCAGGTATTGTGCATGCCGTTCTGTGTTCCGATTGTCATTTGCAGCACAATTAGCTGGCGATGTAGATGATATGTCTGTCTGTAGTGAATTAGGGGTGATAGTATTGAAGCGATATCGAGGTCAATGGTTTGTTGTTATTTGTCTGAGTTTTTGAGTTGATTAAGATGTGGTGTGACTCGTTGTAACGTTGTCTGTGTATGAGTTGTGGGAGGTGAATGTGTTGTTGTTGATGAATTGTGTGTGTGTGTGTGTGGCTGGATAATGTATAGGACTAGGGAAAAGATCGTGCACATCGTTGGGGGTGTAGCTCAGTGGTAGAGCGCTCGCTTAGCATGCGAGAGGGCCCGGGATCGATGCCCGGCACTTCCACATTGCAACAGCCAGTTGCCACACTTTTCTCTCCCAAACAAACTCACCACTACCATCCACATACTCACTCAAACCACTCTCCACATACAAACACTGACAGACACGACCAGAGATGTTCAATCCGAAAACTTGATATTTCAAGCAATACCACAATCACGAGTAGCATCGCGATTGTATATGCTGCTCGCACAATGCCACCATCCAGCTCCCATGTCGTCCACACACATAGAATCAAACTCACGTGGACAAACTTTCCCAACCCCATCACAACTCGTCCGATACAAGTGGAGATTAGCGATCAATTCAAGTCATCTTCACATTTCAAACCACTCCACTGCTTTCATGCCCACGTGCGCCTATGTATGTGTGTTTGTGTGTGTATGCAGATAATATGTTCAGTGTGAAATTGTCGTCTCTTGTAAAATAAACTGAACGAACTCTTACTTCGATGGTGATGGTGATTAGCAACGATGGGATAGATAATTGATTGGCATCACATGGTATTCAGATATCATCGACTATCCAGTGCATCTACACTGTTGGGCATTTCCACTGGATAACATTCATCAGGAAGGCGAGAATTCATCAATGACCTTGTACTCTGTCAAGAAGAGTGAAGCTGGCACAACTAATCGATCACGTCGGTGGGAAATAATCCCATCTCCTTGATAGATCAATCGACATTCACCTGTGAGTCAGTGCCTGTAATGTGCAGTGTGAATCTCGGCGATACTCACATCACTGAGTAGTCCTGTTTTTGTCGATGCAGTCAGTCGCTTCAACAATAACATGTCCACTGAAAGTGTTGTTGTGGAACACTGAATACTCGCTTGATTGCGTGGTCATTGGATCAAGATGTATGAGTTAACCTTAACGTATGCACAGTGTGTCGTGACTTTTCTCTCAAATAAATTTGTCAATTCTCTCACCTGTCCTGATCACCAGAATCGTTCTCTAATTGATAATCCTACACAATTGCGTGAGTTACTGTCAGATCAAGTGAACCAGGTTTCATTAAGCAGTATGGAAGTGTGAACTGGCAGAGCAGAGTGACAGTCGGACAAAATAGCATACGGAAAGCAGTCAAAAATGTGTACGAACCATCATTCGCACAATTCAATCTTCCGGAGCTCGTCGATACACGTACAATTGCAGTGTGAAGACTAAACACCGATTTTCAGACACCTTCAATGGTCGAATGAAGTCGGCATTTGATTGATGAGATTTTTGGACAACTCACCCGATCGTGAACTTCATTGGGTACCAATGTGTTTCGGGAAATAGGATGTTTCTGGTGAGTGTAATGCAGTGGAACTCATGGCAATGCATGACGAGATAGCTGGAGATTGTTTAAACTGACCAGGTAGAGTGGAACAGAAACTATAATCCATCCTTATTCACAATGCATATTTAGGATGGATTGGTTGGTCAGGTATTGTGCATGCCGTTCTGTGTTCCGATTGTCATTTGCAGCACAATTAGCTGGCGATGTAGATGATATGTCTGTCTGTAGTGAATTAGGGGTGATAGTATTGAAGCGATATCGAGGTCAATGGTTTGTTGTTATTTGTCTGAGTTTTTGAGTTGATTAAGATGTGGTGTGACTCGTTGTAACGTTGTCTGTGTATGAGTTGTGGGAGGTGAATGTGTTGTTGTTGATGAATTGTGTGTGTGTGTGTGTGGCTGGATAATGTATAGGACTAGGGAAAAGATCGTGCACATCGTTGGGGGTGTAGCTCAGTGGTAGAGCGCTCGCTTAGCATGCGAGAGGGCCCGGGATCGATGCCCGGCACTTCCACATTGCAACAGCCAGTTGCCACACTTTTCTCTCCCAAACAAACTCACCACTACCATCCACATACTCACTCAAACCACTCTCCACATACAAACACTGACAGACACGACCAGAGATGTTCAATCCGAAAACTTGATATTTCAAGCAATACCACAATCACGAGTAGCATCGCGATTGTATATGCTGCTCGCACAATGCCACCATCCAGCTCCCATGTCGTCCACACACATAGAATCAAACTCACGTGGACAAACTTTCCCAACCCCATCACAACTCGTCCGATACAAGTGGAGATTAGCGATCAATTCAAGTCATCTTCACATTTCAAACCACTCCACTGCTTTCATGCCCACGTGCGCCTATGTATGTGTGTTTGTGTGTGTATGCAGATAATATGTTCAGTGTGAAATTGTCGTCTCTTGTAAAATAAACTGAACGAACTCTTACTTCGATGGTGATGGTGATTAGCAACGATGGGATAGATAATTGATTGGCATCACATGGTATTCAGATATCATCGACTATCCAGTGCATCTACACTGTTGGGCATTTCCACTGGATAACATTCATCAGGAAGGCGAGAATTCATCAATGACCTTGTACTCTGTCAAGAAGAGTGAAGCTGGCACAACTAATCGATCACGTCGGTGGGAAATAATCCCATCTCCTTGATAGATCAATCGACATTCACCTGTGAGTCAGTGCCTGTAATGTGCAGTGTGAATCTCGGCGATACTCACATCACTGAGTAGTCCTGTTTTTGTCGATGCAGTCAGTCGCTTCAACAATAACATGTCCACTGAAAGTGTTGTTGTGGAACACTGAATACTCGCTTGATTGCGTGGTCATTGGATCAAGATGTATGAGTTAACCTTAACGTATGCACAGTGTGTCGTGACTTTTCTCTCAAATAAATTTGTCAATTCTCTCACCTGTCCTGATCACCAGAATCGTTCTCTAATTGATAATCCTACACAATTGCGTGAGTTACTGTCAGATCAAGTGAACCAGGTTTCATTAAGCAGTATGGAAGTGTGAACTGGCAGAGCAGAGTGACAGTCGGACAAAATAGCATACGGAAAGCAGTCAAAAATGTGTACGAACCATCATTCGCACAATTCAATCTTCCGGAGCTCGTCGATACACGTACAATTGCAGTGTGAAGACTAAACACCGATTTTCAGACACCTTCAATGGTCGAATGAAGTCGGCATTTGATTGATGAGATTTTTGGACAACTCACCCGATCGTGAACTTCATTGGGTACCAATGTGTTTCGGGAAATAGGATGTTTCTGGTGAGTGTAATGCAGTGGAACTCATGGCAATGCATGACGAGATAGCTGGAGATTGTTTAAACTGACCAGGTAGAGTGGAACAGAAACTATAATCCATCCTTATTCACAATGCATATTTAGGATGGATTGGTTGGTCAGGTATTGTGCATGCCGTTCTGTGTTCCGATTGTCATTTGCAGCACAATTAGCTGGCGATGTAGATGATATGTCTGTCTGTAGTGAATTAGGGGTGATAGTATTGAAGCGATATCGAGGTCAATGGTTTGTTGTTATTTGTCTGAGTTTTTGAGTTGATTAAGATGTGGTGTGACTCGTTGTAACGTTGTCTGTGTATGAGTTGTGTGAGGTGAATGTGTTGTTGTTGATGAATTGTGTGTGTGTGTGTGTGGCTGGATAATGTATAGGACTAGGGAAAAGATCGTGCACATCGTTGGGGGTGTAGCTCAGTGGTAGAGCGCTCGCTTAGCATGCGAGAGGGCCCGGGATCGATGCCCGGCACTTCCACATTGCAACAGCCAGTTGCCACACTTTTCTCTCCCAAACAAACTCACCACTACCATCCACATACTCACTCAAACCACTCTCCACATACAAACACTGACAGACACGACCAGAGATGTTCAATCCGAAAACTTGATATTTCAAGCAATACCACAATCACGAGTAGCATCGCGATTGTATATGCTGCTCGCACAATGCCACCATCCAGCTCCCATGTCGTCCACACACATAGAATCAAACTCACGTGGACAAACTTTCCCAACCCCATCACAACTCGTCCGATACAAGTGGAGATTAGCGATCAATTCAAGTCATCTTCACATTTCAAACCACTCCACTGCTTTCATGCCCACGTGCGCCTATGTATGTGTGTTTGTGTGTGTATGCAGATAATATGTTCAGTGTGAAATTGTCGTCTCTTGTAAAATAAACTGAACGAACTCTTACTTCGATGGTGATGGTGATTAGCAACGATGGGATAGATAATTGATTGGCATCACATGGTATTCAGATATCATCGACTATCCAGTGCATCTACACTGTTGGGCATTTCCACTGGATAACATTCATCAGGAAGGCGAGAATTCATCAATGACCTTGTACTCTGTCAAGAAGAGTGAAGCTGGCACAACTAATCGATCACGTCGGTGGGAAATAATCCCATCTCCTTGATAGATCAATCGACATTCACCTGTGAGTCAGTGCCTGTAATGTGCAGTGTGAATCTCGGCGATACTCACATCACTGAGTAGTCCTGTTTTTGTCGATGCAGTCAGTCGCTTCAACAATAACATGTCCACTGAAAGTGTTGTTGTGGAACACTGAATACTCGCTTGATTGCGTGGTCATTGGATCAAGATGTATGAGTTAACCTTAACGTATGCACAGTGTGTCGTGACTTTTCTCTCAAATAAATTTGTCAATTCTCTCACCTGTCCTGATCACCAGAATCGTTCTCTAATTGATAATCCTACACAATTGCGTGAGTTACTGTCAGATCAAGTGAACCAGGTTTCATTAAGCAGTATGGAAGTGTGAACTGGCAGAGCAGAGTGACAGTCGGACAAAATAGCATACGGAAAGCAGTCAAAAATGTGTACGAACCATCATTCGCACAATTCAATCTTCCGGAGCTCGTCGATACACGTACAATTGCAGTGTGAAGACTAAACACCGATTTTCAGACACCTTCAATGGTCGAATGAAGTCGGCATTTGATTGATGAGATTTTTGGACAACTCACCCGATCGTGAACTTCATTGGGTACCAATGTGTTTCGGGAAATAGGATGTTTCTGGTGAGTGTAATGCAGTGGAACTCATGGCAATGCATGACGAGATAGCTGGAGATTGTTTAAACTGACCAGGTAGAGTGGAACAGAAACTATAATCCATCCTTATTCACAATGCATATTTAGGATGGATTGGTTGGTCAGGTATTGTGCATGCCGTTCTGTGTTCCGATTGTCATTTGCAGCACAATTAGCTGGCGATGTAGATGATATGTCTGTCTGTAGTGAATTAGGGGTGATAGTATTGAAGCGATATCGAGGTCAATGGTTTGTTGTTATTTGTCTGAGTTTTTGAGTTGATTAAGATGTGGTGTGACTCGTTGTAACGTTGTCTGTGTATGAGTTGTGTGAGGTGAATGTGTTGTTGTTGATGAATTGTGTGTGTGTGTGTGTGGCTGGATAATGTATAGGACTAGGGAAAAGATCGTGCACATCGTTGGGGGTGTAGCTCAGTGGTAGAGCGCTCGCTTAGCATGCGAGAGGGCCCGGGATCGATGCCCGGCACTTCCACATTGCAACAGCCAGTTGCCACACTTTTCTCTCCCAAACAAACTCACCACTACCATCCACATACTCACTCAAACCACTCTCCACATACAAACACTGACAGACACGACCAGAGATGTTCAATCCGAAAACTTGATATTTCAAGCAATACCACAATCACGAGTAGCATCGCGATTGTATATGCTGCTCGCACAATGCCACCATCCAGCTCCCATGTCGTCCACACACATAGAATCAAACTCACGTGGACAATCTTTCACAAACCCATCACTTGTTTCTTTTTATTTTATAGTACTGAAATATATGGGTTCTGTTTCTCATATTTCTTTGTGTGTTTTCCGCTACCTTTTCTGAATTATTTTTGGGTATTTTCTGTTTTTCATAGATCTTATTTCGTCTTCCTCGTCAGACAATTCAATGTTAGTCTGTGTGAACGTGGTTTTCCTGCGTCCTTTGAAGGGCATCTAAACGTGTGCCCGTTTTATCGCATGATGATATTCCAAGCTAGTATTCCATAATTAGCGACAATTTTCTATCGACCCTCTCCAACGATGACTGATGGCAATATGTTCTTTTTGAGTACAACGTTGGTTTGTTGGGGGGGGATCTTCACGTTGAAGATGTCTCTTCCAATGCTTTATATCAGTATTTGTTAGGAATAAGTTATTGTCGGAGCACAGTTACAGCAGAAGTTCACCCTCATCTGTTCGCTGAGCTGAAATACCAAAATAACCACATAAATATCTTTCTGTTCGGTTTATGCTACCTACCTGGGCATTAAAGTCACCTGCTATGAGTACTATGTTTGAGCGTTTAGCCTTCTGAAGAATTTTAGAAAGCTTTCTGTAAAATTCATCTTTCACTTCATCCGAGCTGCAGTCAGTGGGAGCGTAGGCAGAAACGTCGAAAGGCGACAACATGTGTCCCTATCCTTCCGAGTTCATACGCAGCTGTCTAGCCGAACAGCACATAGACGATTGTTAACGGGGATCCACGATAATAATGCTTGTTCCGCCCTTTTGCTTTGTGATATGCCTACACCTACACTAGAAAGAAGGACACCTCGTCAAGATTCCAAAGAAAGGGGATCTGAGAAAATGTGAAAACTACAGAGGCATTACACTACTATCAGTACAAGGGAAAGTCTTTAACATAGTGTTGCTGAACCGGATGAAAGACGCAGTAGACGCCCAACTTCGAGATCAACAGGCTGGATTCCATAGGGATCGGTCATGCACAGACTAAATTGCGACACTACAGATTATCGTCGAACAATCACTTGAGTGAACGTCGTCACTATACATCAACTTCATTGATTATGAAAAGGCATTCGACAGTGTAGATGGGAGAACATTACGGAAACCTCTTCGACACTGTCGAGTTCCTGAGAAGATTGTCAATATTATCCGGAACTCAAACGACGGATTACAGTACAATGTCGTGCATGGAGGACAGCTGACAGATGCATTCCAAGTAAGAGCCGGATTCAGACAAGGCTATCTACTCTCTCCCTTCCTCTTTCTTCTGATGATCGACTGGATTATGAAGACCTCGACATCTGAGGAAAAACACCGAATACAATGGAAAGTTCAGGACCAATTAGACGATTTGGACTTCGCAGACGACCTAGCCCTCCCATGCCATACACACGAACAAATGCAGATAAAGACAGCCAGTGAAGCAACAGTCTATGCATCAGTAGGCCTCAGCATACACAAGGGGAAAACCAAGATCCTCAAATTCAAAGCGGAGAACAGCAATCCAATCACTCTTGATGGTGAAACTCTGGAAAATGTAGAATCCTTCACATACCTGGGAAGCATCATCGATGAACGAGGAGGATCAGATGCTTACGTAAAGACGAAGATTGGCAAAGCGAGGACAGTATTCCTACAATTGAAGAACATATGGAACTCAAAAAAACTTTCAACCAATATCAAAGCCAGAATCTTCAATACGAACATCAAGGCAGTTCTACTGTACGGAGCTGAAACGTGGAGAACTACTACAACCATCATCAAGAAGGTACAAGTATTTATAAATAGCTGTCTACGCAAGATACTCAACATCGATTGGTCGGACACCATCAGCAACAGCCTTTTGTGGGAGAGAACAAACTAGCTCCCAGCTGAAGAGGAAATTAGGAAAAGACGATGGAAATGGATAGGACATACATTACGCAAATCATCAAACTGCATCACGAGGCAAGCCCTGACTTTAAATCCCGAAGGGGAGCGGAAGGCCAAAGGACACATTACGTCGGGAAATAGAAGCAGATACGAAAAAGATGAATAACAACCGGGAAGGACTGCTCAGGACAGGGTTGGATGGAGAATGCTGGTGAGCGGCCTATACTCCTTCGTGAGGAGTGACAGGCGTAATTAAGTAAGTAGGTATCAGTCCACGAGAACTAACCATCGGATCGCCAGATACACAGACAGTGTATCTCGTCAGGCTCTCCGTTCTGGTGAGGTGAGGTCATGTGAATGACCACAATAGGACCCTGTATGCGTATTTCGGAGACATGGCATACATCAATGGGTTTAGCCATGGAGACCTGTTGGCCGATTTGATATAGGGTGCGTACTTTGAAGGCTCCAATGAGTAGTTTGGAGCGAGGTTCCAGCAGACCTGGGACAGTGTTTCGCGCACTAGAATTGCTGGATAAGGTGGTCCTTGAAGAGGAAACTAGAATAGGAAGTAAGTGTTGAAAGTTGATGTAGGAGAAAAAATAGGAAGTGAAGAGGGAGGTTGATTACGAATACAGTGGTCATGAGTGCTGTTAGAGGTATGAGGGCGGTTATCACTTCCCGGTTGACCACACCGTGGGTCGATCTTTTTTAAACCCACTCCTCCTTGTGGGAAGGAAGCATCGCTGTTATGCTAGTTGTCTGAAAAACCCCTACTACCGACACACCTCTGTACAGTCAGCAGTACGACTTCTCCCTCAGACCTTGATTTTGCTGCTTCTAGTCTTTCTACCCTTCAAACGACCTGTCTAGCATGGTAGAACCTTGATGAGCAATTGTTCCAACCAATATAGCTCGACTGGTTCATCACGATAGACAAGCTCGACTGCTAAGACAATGTAGCAACAAATGTCGTGAAGGAATGTTCTAATTTGTTTTCTTCCGTTTTTTTTAAATAATCTTTTTAACTCCCTATTTTTCTTTCTTTCTTTCTTTCTTTCTTTCTTTCGGTTTTCTCAATTTTTTCGATTTTCTATCTTATGAGTATGAACTGAATTTTTCCTAATTAATTATTTATGAATTGAATTGGTTTATTCATTTTAGGTCACATTTATTTGTTTCTTTCCATTTATTAATAAATACTATCAAACTTTCAATTATAATAATTAATTTCAATTTTGTCATTATATAAATGTGATATTTAAATAATTATTTTTATTTAATTTCATAATGATGAATAGGTTACCTATCGAATTCTATCACCCTCTTAAGTACAAATGTCATGTTTGACATATAGATACAGAAAGTTCCAAGAAATCGTTTGTTTTTTTTGTTAAACATATTAAACTATTTTGAGAGTTTCATCATCTGTAAAATTAAAGTTTCTAAAGGTCAAACAAAACTTATATATTAATATGGAAATATGAAGATTATTAAGCCGATCTAAGTTGGATAATTATTAAAGAACTGAAAGTACTAGATAGTTGTTTCGAATTGATCTACGACTCTTCAGTAATAAGTATTCACAACTTCTCGTCCCACATATGATCCTTTCTATGTTTATAATGAATATTTGATTTAAATCAGTTTGTGATCTAGATAAATTTTATTTGATTTTCAGACTAACGAATATAATTGTTAAAGATGCACTTTCTTGTCATTTGATCAAACGATGTATTTGTCAGGGCATTTCAGCATGAGCTGTAATATATATTTTTGAGAAATGCATTATTTGCTAAATATTCAATCTAATTTAGTCAAAATATGGATTCCGTTAGTGACTACCACTTCAAATTTCTTAATTGTGCAAATACAGTTGGATCAACCGCTATAAAATTCGTATTCTGTAAGGGTGGTTCTTTAGGATACATTAAAAA
>CALYCQ020000072.1:0-22531 GCA_944470405.2 Schistosoma mattheei
TCTAGGGGAGGGACTTTAATCTCCCTAGAATCAACTTCGCGGAACACGTACACTGGAGGCGACAACTCAACTGAAGCTCGGTTCTTCAACCTCATCGATAACTTGAGCTTCTATGAAAATATGAGGTCGGCAACTCGTTGGAGAAACAGTCAGACACCATCGCGCTTAGACTGTGTATTCACTAACGAAGAATTCCTAGTTGACAACCTCTCAATCCTGGCTCCTCTGGGAAAGAGCGATCATGCCGTCATAGCCTTCAGTTTTGTCATCAAAACTAAGCTAAGGTATCCCAACAATAATTTGCGTTGGAATTTTAAACGGCTGAATGTGCCAGCTCTACATGACTATCTACAACAGGTGGTTTGGGATGTTCACCCTCAACTCGATGTGGATGGTCATTGGGACTTCTTACTGCACACGCTCTTATGTGCTACAGACCATTCAGTTCCTCAAACGGTTCCCAAAAGCTTCAAGCCACCTACAGTAATCAAGAACCGTACCCTTCGCCTCCTAAGCCGCAAACGGCACTGTTGGGCGGAATACAAACAAACTAATAACGATGGAGCGTATAGGCAATACAAACATATCAGGAACACATGCACGAAGGCTATAAGAGAAGACAGGCTTCAGTACCAAACAAAGCTTATGGACAAATTCGCCTCTAACCCTAGAAGCCTATTCCGTTATGCAGCCTCTCTTCGTCAAGCCAAAACAGGAGTTTCTCAACTGCTAGGTCTTAACGGCCCGACCAACAACGATGGCGACGCCGCTAACCTTCTGGCGGCCCATTACTCTCAGACATTTCAACCGGCTGACATCAACTTTATTGACGACAGTTTCATCTCCAACTCCACAGGACTTTCTGAAGTGGACCTAAGCGCTGACTTGGTGTTCCGGAAATTGCAGCACTTAAGACTTGACACTTCTCCTGGCCCGGATATGGTTCATCCTGCCATACTGAGGGAGGCAGCCTCAATCCTGGCAACGCCGCTTAGCGTGATGTTTTCACACTCGCTTAGCCGAGGCAAATTACCGGAAAACTGGAAGTTGGCTCACATCACACCAATTTTCAAAGGTGGTCGACGCAATGAACCTTCAAGTTATCGGCCGGTGGCTCTTCTGTCATTACCTTCAAAACTCATGGAGTCCCTGATATGCGACGGTTTAAATGACTATCTACTGTCCTTAAATTTCTTCTCACCCCAACAGCATGGTTTCAGGAAGGGTTAATCTTGTATAACCAACCTGCTGACTGCGGTGGACAAATGGACAAGCATCCTCGATTACAAGGGAAAGGTTGACGTCATTTACCTTGATTACTCAAAAGCTTGTAGTGACTCACTTTTATCACGAGAGCACGACTGGTTTAATAAAAACAATTATTATTATAACCAACTGTACCAGTGTCTGTTTTAACGTGCTTTTGTTTGACTGTGCTAATGACAGCTATTTTGGGCTTCCATTCACTTACTTACACTTTGATTGTAACTTCGCGCGAATTCGGTTACCTTCTGTAACCAAGCTTGTATCCTGGCACGATCTCGGTATCCTTTCGATGCCACGAGATCGCCAGCAAATAAACATCGACTTGGTCCATTAATTGCCTTCTGGTATTTGGCTTCTCGGGGATTTCATCGGTTTCTTTGGTTACGGCCAACCCTCGCCTTCTGATTTGTCTGGCACGTGTTTTTTGGTATCGGTGTTCACAGTTAATCTCAACTCGACGCCACGCTACAATTGGTAATCCCAATTCGAATACAATTGGTGATCCCAAAGTTTGGAACACGCCTCAACTTCTGGTCAAATCTTCCAAAGAAGCCAATTCGGTGAGTCTATGATTTATCTATCCACGTCTGTCGTATATTTTCATATTGTTTAATATACAATATACGCGACATGACGGATAACGATAAGAATAGTATTAATATAATAGACTCACACGTATGTGCACCGAATCCTTGTCACTTTTTATTCGCGTGATGATGAATTCCACGCTTTATTCGAGAAATGTTACCCTATTAACAATTCTCCTCGCTGACCCGGCTGCTTGGCACGGAATCCATACGCATAAGCATATCCGTCTACCACCCAGCACCAAATGATTAAGTTGAAAGGTTTCACCGTCAACTTAAAAGTGCTCATCGCGCACACGAAAACGACGACTGGTACGAAACCTTACCGCTCGTTCTTTTAGGTATCAGAACGAGTTTAAAGGCAGATATCCAATGTTCCGCCGCTGAACTTGTATACGGCACGACATTGCGTCTGCCCGGGGAATTCTTCACACCACGGAGCAGAGCTAATTTCGCTAAATCAGACAACGTCCATCGACTGTCTGCATTTATGCGAACGCTGTCTCCGGTGTCAACTCGAATACAACATCGATAGGTCGCTCTCTATCGAGAGTTGTCTACCTGTTCACATGTTTTCATACAAGTAAATTCGGTACTCAAACCTTTGCAGCAACCTTACGAAGGCCCTTTTCGCGTGATCGCTTGTCACGAAGAGACCTTCAAGGTTGATCGACACGGCCGCGTCGAGATCGTCAGCATTGATCGTCTCAAACCAGCACACGTCGATGACAGTGCCCTATCTGATAACCTGAGATTCAATGCTAGACCTATCAAACCTAGCGGGACCCTTAAATCTTCTTCAGGTCCCACGCTAGATACATCTGAGACCTCATTCTCATGTCCCGGTCAACAGCACGCGTCATCTGCACCGTCTACGGACGAGACGACAGTCTCACGTCCAGATCAGCAGACCACGCCGCCTCTGACCTCGGATGAGATTGCAGGCTCACGCGACGCGAACGAGACTGCCGTCTCACGTTCCGGTCGCCGAGTACGGTTACCCGTACGCTTCCTCGACTAGTCGCACAGTCGACAACCGATACGGTGTAGGATTATTCCTATACTACACGTATGCTACACTCTTCTTTTTTGATTTTCTTTTTGTTTCCTGAGCCCACGCCTTCGACCATCTCCGTTTGGTTCCGTCGACTTCAGTCAACTTTGGCGAAAGCTGGCCTGATCACCCATGCTCTTGTCAACGCACTCAGTCGATTTATTGGTTTCGAATGCTGAGCATACGCTTGGTCTCGAACTTGGTCGTTACGGTCGCTTCTAGTCTTTTGGCTCAACGTGGTTTCGTCCTACGTCTGCAGCGTTTCTGGTGCGCACCTGTACGAACGCCCTCTTCAGATTCTGGATACAAACCACTCTGATGTAGCATGCCAATTCGATCAATAAATACAACACATCGCTCCTGGTACTGTTCTCCGAAAACGACCTTCGTTGGCAACTCGACGATCAACGATCGCTTTCCTGTTCGCCAATTCTTCCGTCCTACAATCGCTCGTCAGCCGATCAGTCCCACGATTCAAACCGCTATTTATCGAAAGTGTAAACCCTTTCTAGCGGGGGGCTCCTGTAGTGACTCACGTTTATCACGAGAGCACGACTGGTTTAATAAAAACAATTATTATTATAACCAACTGTACCAGTGTCTGTTTTAACGTGCTTTTGTTTGACTGTGCTAATGACAGCTATTTTGGGCTTCCATTCACTTACTTACACTTTGATTGTAACTTCGCGCGAATTCGGTTACCTTCTGTAACCAAGCTTGTATCCTGGCACGATCTCGGTATCCTTTCGATGCCACGAGATCGCCAGCAAATAAACATCGACTTGGTCCATTAATTGCCTTCTGGTATTTGGCTTCTCGGGGATTTCATCGGTTTCTTTGGTCACGGCCAACCCTCGCCTTCTGATTCGCTTGGTACGTGTTTCTTGGTATCGGTGTTCATAGTTAACCTCAACACGACGCCACGCTACAAGCTTTTGATAAGGTTAACCACTTGTGTCTTATCAACAAGCTCAAACGACTAGGTATCAAACCACTTCTTATCGTTTGGCTTACTTCGTACCTAAAAAATCGACACTTTAAGGTTAGGGTTAATTTCACTTTATCTCAGGCTGTGGAATGTCCTAGTGGGGTCCCCCAGGGCTCAGTACTAGGGCCTCTTCTCTTCATGGTTTTCATAAATGATCTTCCTCAACAGGTAACGTCAGACTTATTACTTTTTGCCGACGACGTGAAACTTTGGAGAGAGATACGCAACCAAGACGATACACAGGCACTTCAGGAGGATCTGACGCGACTTCAAAGTTGGGCAGACGATAACGGACTTACCTTTAACACTTCAAAGTGTAAAGTAGTCCATCTGCGACATGTCGCAAACTACAGTTACAACTTAGGAAACTCCTCTCTAGTAGTATCATAAGTCGAAAAAGATTTAGGAGTCCTGGTGCCCCATGACTTGAAGTCTTACGCTAACTGTGACAAAAATGCCTTCCGAGCAAACCTTGCACTGGTAACGTTGAGGCGCATTTTTGGCCAGTTTGACGGAAGAACTTTCCATACAATCTTCAATAGTTTCATTAGTCCCCATTTAGAGTACGGAAACATAGTACTCCCCCCTCACTCCAAAAGGACAAGGTCACTTTGGAGCGTATCCAACGGCGAGCCACGAAATCAGTTCGAGGACTCAAATGTAAGCCTTACGAAGAACGCCTCCGTTCACTAGACCTTTACCCACTAGAATATAGGCGTCTTAGAAGTGATTTACTGATGGCTTATAGTATTCTTAACACTTCTGGACATCCTCTTAAACACCTAATTAAGCTTAGTTCCAACACTAACCTAAGGGGTAACACCCAGAAACTGGAAACACAACATAGCAAGACGGACTGTAGGCACAACTTCTACTCCTTAAGAGTTGTCAAAAGCTGGAATTCGCTGCCGGCCGAGCTAGTCCAAGCGACTTCTCAGGAGTCCTTCAAGAGGCAACTTGACCTATTCTTAAGGACCAAGGACAGCATCACATTATGATTTACCAATTTCTTTTCTTTTTTTATTGTTAAAATACCTAGGTTCCTGCCTGGAGGATTTGGTGATCCTCTGCTACTAGACACGGAAGCCTGTTAAGCGAAAGCTTCTTCTATTCCGTCCACAACCATTTGAATAACTATGACACTAAGCAATTGCTTAGTTTAGTGTTCTTGGTTGTCGTATAATTCAGTTTAGTTGAAAGAATTATGATATACTTAAGTATAGTGCTTGAAGCCTGTAACGAAACAGATCAGTTTAGTAAGTAGAGTTGCCTGTTTCTAATGTGCATACGGATTCAGATCAGTCTGAATAAAAATAGGAAAAAACGTGCCTTTGATGCTGTTGCTGTCATACATTATAAGATAGCGATAAGTATGTTTGGTGTTTATTTCTAAACTGTACATCTATCACTGACCATATTTCATGATCACTGTCATTAAACAATTTCCCCAGCAATAACATCGGTAGCAAGATAGCTAAGTGTCTGAGCTTTTAGTTGCCCGCAAAACAGCAGTATACAGTCTTAGAAGATGTTCTGTGTCTCAATTAAATGCAGCTGGCTGTGGACAAATGTTAAAAATCTTTTTGACAACTGGGACTTTTAGTTTATCATACACTTACTCTGCTTGTATGTTTTCCTGTTAAACTAGACGCAGATGCATGGGAATACTTAAATGGGAGCAAAATAATAAAAGCATTGCAATACGGTACTAAGCCCATGTTATGCTTTGCGCAAGTAATAGTAGCTGACTTTATCTAATATTCATGAACTCAAGGTAAATCACAACTGCATAAATTCTTTGCTAAAAAACATGTGATTTGGTTATTTATATATTCCACATTTCTGACTAAATTCATCACCATTTTTTTCGTTTAGAATGCAACAGGAGTGAGTCTTCACAGATCATAAAAACTGTTTTGTCCTTGGAACTATGGGCCTATGGAACTGTTTACGGGAGATCCAACGAACAGCAGATTATAAAAAGGATGCTGGACGTCCATTTTAGTCTCACAACCACTTCCAGTATTTTTTGACTTCTTTTACTCTTTCGTTTAGAAAAAAACAACAAAAACTGCAGCTTAACATTACCAATACAACTTTTAAACGGGAACTTGGTTTAAACCTTTGTTTGATATTCGATTCTTAATGAAAGTTCTTGAATATATTTCTGAATCTAATGCTACTTTGTTTTATCTACTTAATCGTTGCAAGAAACTTGTGATAAGCGAGCCTCTTAGCACCTTGTTCATATGTTCAAATGGTTGTGGACTGAATAGAAGCTTTCGCTTAACAGGCTTCCGTGTCTAGTATCAGGGGATCACCAATACCTCAAGGTAGAAAACTAGGTATGTTAACAATAAAAGAGGAAAAAGAAATTGGTAAATCATAGTATGATACTATACTTAGTCCTTAAGAATGAACCCAGTTGCCTCTTAAAGGACTCCTGCGAAGTCGCTCGGACTAGCTCGGCCGGCAGAAAATTCCAACATTTGACAACTCTTAAAGAGGAGAAGTTGTGCCTACAGTCCGTCCTGCTATGTTGTGTCTCTAGTTTCTGGGTGTTACCCCTTAGGTTAGTGTTGGAACTAAGCTTAATTAGGTGTTTAAGGGGATGTCCAGAAGTGTTAAGGTTATTGTAAGCCAATAGGCCACCTCTAAGACGTCTATACTGTAATGAGTAGAGGTTAAGTGATTGAAGGCGCTCTTCATAAGGTGATTTCAGTTTCAGTTTGGGAAGGACAGGAGGCTCGATGGCCTATGTTAGTCCTGGCAATGGTGGTCTCTCAGTTGATCCAACTTTCTTTTGAAAGAGTCGACGGATGGAGCCTCAACCACGTGCTGAGGTAGTGAATTCCACTCGTTGATGATTCGATGGGAAAGTCGATAGTCAGCTGACAAGTAATTTGTTCTCGGCTTATGAACTTTTTTGGAGTGTCCTCGTAAATTCTCTGTTTTGGAAGACAAGAAAAATGAGGGCATGTTAGGTGCAAATTTATCACTAAGCAATTTGTAGACTGTAATCAAGTCGCCTCTAGTTCTGCGATATGACAACGGGAAAAGGTTCAGCTTGGCCAGTCGAGATTCATACGGAAGCTTCGCTATTGCGGGAACCAGCTTAGTCGCCGTTCTCTGAACCTTTTCCAGAAGCTCACTGTCTTTTTTAAGCAGGGGCTAGCCGCTTGTATGCAGTACTCAAGTTTAGGACGAACGAACACTGTATACAAAGTCAAAAACGTCTTAGTGTCGACATGACTAAAAGCTCTACGTATTGACCATAACGTTCTAAAACCTTTGGCGGCTATTGCACGGCAGTGTGCAGTAGTCTTTAAGTCTTGACTAACGATAACTCCTAAGTCATTATATGTCCGGACGACAGGTAGCTCAGTGTTATTCATCGTGTATGTATCTGTACCTTGATGACCGATATGCATCACAACACACTTGGAAGTATTTATCGGCAACTGCCATGTTTGAGACCATTCAGATAATTTCTTCAGGTCATTTTGAAGTTCTAAGCTATCACTCTTACATCGTATCGTTCTCCATATCTTGACATCGTCAGCATATAGCAAGACCGATGATGATAGGAGACAAGGAAGGTCATTTACATACAAGAGGAATAGCACTGGCCCCAAAACTGTACCCTGGGGCACTCCACTAAGCACAGTTTCCCAGCTAGATAACTTTGAGTTCACCCTTACTCTTTGTTGACGCCCAACTAAGAAGTCTTTTATCCACATCAATAAATTGCCTCCAATCCCGACTTTTCTTAACTTATATAACAGCCGGTTGTGCGGAACTTTATCAAAAGCTTTACTGAAATCAATGAAGGCGACGTCTACAGGTAGCTTTTGGTCCTTAAGAGCGCACCAGCTTTCACGAGCCACTAATAAGTTAGTGAGACAAGAATAACCTATTCTGAAGCCATGCTGCTTCTCCGAGAGGATCCGGTTTTTATCGAGATACTTAAACAGCTCCTTCCGAATAATCTTTTCTAATATTTTAACAACCACACTAGTTAGGCTAACGGGGCGGTAGTTCTCAGGTTTGTGTTTCGTGCCTGTTTTGAAGACAGGACTTACTATGGCGTTTTTCCAATCTTTCGGTAAGCGACCCTGCGTAACGGATAGGTTAAAGCATGTACTTAAAGGGTTCGCAACGAAGTTAGATAATTCCTTCAGTAGCCTAGGATGTAATTCATCGGGCCCCGTGGATTTACCTATGTCAAGCTTATTTAGCAGACCAAAGACATCGAGTTCTTTAATGGTCACGCTATCCAGTGTATGTATGGGGGGATCTGTATACGCTGACGAGAAGGGCGCTTCTATGGTATACACGTTGCTAAAGTAGTTCGAGAACGCTTGAGCCTTACCAAAGTCGTCCTCCACTAATGATGAAGCAGTACTGTCTCCCCATAGAGCAGGAATATTTCCTTTTCTCCTTGTCCTTTGGTTTATATAGGAATACAAGCGTTTAGGACATTCTATGGATTCCTTAACAAGTTTTTCTTCGTACAATTTTCTAGACTTACGGAGGGTCGAGGCACAAGTGTTCCGAGCCTTTCGATACTGAGATTTTGACTCATCAGTCCCCAGTAACCTAAATCTATCCCACGTTTTCCTTTTCTTACGGAGAAGGATACGGACCTCCCTACTGAACCATGGTGGTGAGTTTTTCGGCCCCTTTGGTATAGTCCAAGGGATGTGAGGTGTGGTAACTTTTAAGTATGAATTTCGAAATGCGTCCCAGGCCGTTTCAATGGAGGACTCTGGGTCTATTGTCCAATCTATTAACGATGCTGAGTGCATGATGTCTGGTATGTTTGCTTTCCAGACGTTGGGTCTGGACTGGACTGACGCGTCCTCATGACTGGCAGTTATATGGAAGTCGAAAGTTAAAACTGCGTGGTCACTTTTACCTAAGGGTGGCATATGATGGAGGTTCGCAACATCATCCTCATAGTGAGTCAGTATAAGATCTAATAAGGATGATTCAGTGTCCGGATCGTACCTTGTCGCTTCTTTCACATGTTGCACTAGGGCACATGTGATAACCGCATCAACTAGTTCCTGCTCAAAGGAATTTTCTGACGATTCAGTTCGCAGATTTTCCCAGTCTACCATAGGTGCATTAAAGTCCCCTAGGATTAGACATCGACCACTTTGGGACCAAGTATTGAGACTGCTTAACAGGATCTCATTTGCCTCACAGCTTGGACTGCGATAGACCAAACCAATCAGCAGCTCTTGTCCCTTGCATTTTAAGCGAAGACTAACTAATTCACACGTCCCACTCTCATGGGATACACTATCGATAATGGCAAATGGGATAGCATTCCTAATGAATAGAGCTACTCCTCCTCCTTTGCGCTTTTGTGTTCTGTCGGCCCTTACTAACGTAAAGCCCTCGAAATCAAGTTCTATACTATCTATAGCCTGTGTCAGCCAGGTTTCTGTTACTGCGATTATATCTGGCTTTATAGAGTCAATCTGTACACCTAGTTCCGATCGCTTATTAAGTAAGCTTCGTGCATTGGTGTAACAGATCCGAAGCCTGTTTAAGTGCCTTCGTGCTTCACCCAGAGTGGCTTCGGCATCATTCTCTGTCGAAGTCTTACAACCCGAAAATTTACAATTTTCAGGTCCTTTTCGCCAGCGTCTAACCTATGTTGTAGTTCTTTCTCGGCTTCCCGTCTTTTAACACGGTCTGCCAACGGTAGGTCCTTTCGGATAAAGACTCCTGAACCCTTTAATTTGTGTCCATTTTGTAAAATTAGGTCACGTTCGTTTGAAGAGCCGAATACTACTTTAAGCAGTCTGGAATGATTTGGTTTCGAGTCCGTTAGACTCCCTAGTCTGAACACCTTTAGCAAGGTGACCTCGGTCATATTTTGAGGCATGAGTTGATTAAGCAGCTGCCTAATCAGTACAATGTCATGCTCAAAACGAGCTTTAGGTTCAGAGCTATCGCTCTCCTTAATTCTATGAAAAATAGCTGATCTGTCGCTATGATCAGCTTTCGATTTTTCAACCACTTTTACGGGGGCAGGTTTCCCTTTTATATCAATACTTTTCTTCCTTACAACCTGTACTCATTCGTCAACGGTGCTGGTAGAAGCAATAGCAGTTGCGTCAAACCTAGTTTTGGATTTTGGGGGGTTGTCGACGACCTGAGAGGTCGTGTTATGTTTACCGCTTGAAACCGATCGAGCCTTGCGATTGCAGCTCCTAGGTGTTTCCTGTTGGATCCCATCTAGGAGACGGGGAACAGAAGACCCTGCTTTTCTTGAGCTTTTTTTTAAGGCAGACTCCTTTGGATACAAAACAGTAAAAACGATACTTTAGTCGAATACTGTAACTGAAATAAATTCAATTAAAGTGAAAAACAGTAGTCTTGATACGTAATAAACGATCAAAACAATGAAATTTACTCAGCGAGGAAAAATACCACTGTCCTTTTTAAATAGCGCGCGGGAAATTGGTGCATATCCTCGTCATTTCCTTGGGAGACCTACAGACTCGGGTCCTCTCATAGCTTATTCTAACCACCATGGGTTGTCACGCCAGCTGATGAATGGACACGCGTTACACATCCTAACCGTACCTGCGTCTTATCTTATAGCTTCTAATTCATATGACAAGCAAGCAATGCCCCTACCCGCACTAATGGCACACTAGTAACTCAAATGCACCCCGTATGGTACCTTACACTGGTTTACGCACTCGCTTAGCTCTTTAGTGAAAATCCCATGAACCCCCCTACCTCCATCAAAACAAATAAATCTGTATTTGCAGCATATGGCAACTTTATTATTCAAAAGTAAGATATAACAGTTAGAATTGGAGTAAAATGGCAGTATACAGCAGATGCACGTGGTACATGTCTTCATCGATTAACTGAAATTGAGAATATGGATTTTAGATTAACAGCCTTATTTAGAAAGACTAGTGTCTAATTTGAACTTACTGCGTGAGAAAGTTATACTGGAACTACGAATGTTGTAGAAATAGAGTTTCTCGGGGCGTACGAAGCACTCAGACTGTAAGACAGTTGTCTAAAAATAATTTGAATATGGAGGTGAAAATTTGCAGGTACTTTTCATCGTAAGGGTGAACATATTAGGTACCAGTTGACATCATACCGTAAGAAAACGCATATTTGCGAGTGGTGAAATATGATCTACAAAAAAGTGAGCTTAATAACAGTTAATTAGCTTTTTACTCCATGATCATGACTCTTCGGCTTCCTTTTATGTCCAAAACCGCAAACACACTAGACACCGGTAGCAGATTTCCGGCTTTTCAATGTTAAGCTTGCTTTAACGCACTGAGTAATGAGTACAATCCCTCTATTACTGCTATATGGCATATTTTTCATAACAAACCCTCTGCAATAGATTGGTAGCATCTGTGACTTCATCTATAGTTGTCGGAAGTCTGGGTCCTTTCGAAATCAGTACCGATATACCCTACTGCTGGGCACTCTGTATTAGTTTGACTCGTTGGTGGGATAGTGTTGTCCATACTACTGAAGAAAATTTGAAAAACGCAGACTTTTCTTTCACTTTGCCGATAACATCATAAAGGAAAGTTAGGAACGAACATGCTAACAGTTAGAGTCACAGGCGACAGCAACAATTATTTTAGCTAAATGAAAACGAACTTCGGCTTCGGATATCTAGAAAACAAGATAAAACATAACCGATTGTCGTTTGAAAACGTAAGGTCTTATGTTAGTACTAGCCAGCTTAGCTGAATAAATACAGTGACTTCACTAGCAGCAGGTAAAACCTAGAAAACAAAGTAAAATTAGGAAAAACTTTGCTCCGACGTTCAGAGTATTACACTAACTTCTGAATTTTAGCACACTGAAATATCAAATTCCGTAACTACACAAAAGAAATAGCTGAAAGAAGCACAGAACGAAGAAAGCCGACCGCCATTGCTTACGAAGATGGCGGATGTAATAATTCCCGCCTTATTCTGATTGGTTGCTAAGCTGAAGGGCACATCCCGATCGAAGCTGCTACCTTGACGCGGTGGTCGGGCTTGCCTATCGTGATGACCCAACCGAGCTATATTGGCTGGAACATATGTTCCTGCAGGTTCTACCATGCCAGGCAGGTCGATTGGTGAACGGTAAGACTAGAAGCAGCAACTCAAGGTCTGAGGGCGAAGTCGTACTGCTGACTGTAGAGAGGTGTGACAGCAGTAAGGTGTTTCCCTCGGACAACCAGCATGACAGCGATGCTGCCTTCCCACAAGGAGGGGTGGGGTTAGAAAAGGTCGACCCTAAAAATGTCACACCCCACCTTACCTCACGGATTTCCGTCTCCGGCGGTAAGGCCCTTTGAAGAACGGAGCTAACACGTCAAATACCTTCCACAAAAAGGCCGTGCGCGACCGGCTTCAAGCAGTTGTCCCTTGGGCTCTGCGGTCACGCTCCCAGGTCGTCAAGACCAACACTAATCCAATTTCCTTTTCAGATTCCTCAAGAAATACCCTTCCACGGTGTAGGCAGCCGGGAAGTGATATCAGCCCTTATACCCGTAACAGCACAAGAGACCAAGGTGGTCACATTCAAATCCTTCCTACACCTCCTAATACCTCTCTTATGTACCCGACTAACCCTTCTCACGTCTCTTTATCACCTCGCACCGCTAGGGCAAACGATTCGAATACGTGGAACATCTTTTAACATGGCGACCCCCTAATTCGTCCCAACGTTGGACCCAAATAGATCACATCGCTATCAGCCACCGATGGAGGGGCTCGATAGAAGACTGTCGCTCATTCTGGAGCACATGCTTAGATTCAGATCATGCTCTAGTGCGAGCGCGTATTTGCTTGCGTCTTACTGGACGTAGGAAAGACGCTGCAAGGAAACCTCTTAGGGTGCTGTTTAATGATAGTCAAGCTAAGAGTATATTTCAGGAACAACTAGGAAAACAGTTAGGCAGCCATGTATGTGATGCCCACCCCGATGCAGCATGGAATGATATCCGAAAAGCTGTGGAAACAGCAGTGATATCTGCTAGTAAGGTAAACCAGAAGGTTAGGGAGCAACACTGGATCTCAGCAGCATCTATCTCACTGATAGATGCTCGGAAACTCATTCCACCTGGCTCTGAACATAATGAAGAGCGGAGTCAGCTTAAGCGCAAGCTGACAAGAAGTCTACGCAATGATCGCGAACAGTGGTGGGTAGCGAAAGCAAGAGAGATGGAAAAGGCAGCGGCAATAGGTAATAGCAGACAATTGTTCAGACTCGTTAAGGAAACCGGAATTAGGAACCCGACCGTTAGCGAAACAATCTCAGAGAAAGATGGACATATTATTCATTCTCAATCCAGGAGATTGGATCGATGGGCAGAACACTTTAGGGATCAGTTCAACTGGCCTTCAGCCACACTTCGGTTTCCCACGATCTCCAGTCAACCTGAATGGCAAGTTAATGTAGGTCCTCCGTCCCTTTACGAAGTTGAAAAAGCCATAGGAAATCTGAAACGAGGGAGAGCAGCAGGCCCTGACAGGTTTACTCCTGAGATTTTTAAGGATGGTGGTCCAGTATTAGCAATGAGATTAACCGAGGTCTTAGGTAGAATTTGGGAACTGGACGTAATCCCATCTGACTGGTCTCAATCACTGATTGTGCCAGTCTATAAGAAAGGACAAAAGTCCTCTTGTGACAATCACAGAGGAATCAGTTTGACTAATATAGTGTCTAAAATATTAGCTTCAATAATACTTCGACGCCTAATCAAAGCTCGTGAAGAGCAGATTAGAGAAAACCAGGCCGGTTTTCGACCTGGACGTGGTTGTATAGATCAGATATTCACACTACGTCAGGTTCTAGAACACAGACACACATTCAGACGCCCCACAATGGTAGTATTTCTCGACCTTAAGGCGGCATTCGACTCTGTTGATCGTGAGGTTCTATGGCAGTGTTTGTCACTGAAAGGAGTACCAAAGAAGTACATTAACCTTATAAAGGCTCTCTACTCGAACACAACTGGTAGAGTGAGAGCTTATGGCGAACTGTCATCAGAATTGATTACCTCAAGTGGTGTTCGTCAGGGCTGTCCACTCTCCCCATTCTTGTTCAACTTTGTGGTCGACGTACTTTTAGAGATAACACTCTCCTCATCTAAATTTCCAGGGGTTGAACTTCTACCGGGAGGTTCACTTGTTGACTTAGAATATGCTGATGACATAGTTTTATTTGGTGAAGACGCTGACAAAATGCAGAGTCTTCTGACCACTCTAAGCAACAATGCAAGCATGTTCGGGATGCGATTCTCTCCCTCGAAATGCAAAATGTTGCTTCAGGATTGGGTTACATCGACACCCGAACTAGTGATAGGGAGTGAAGTAGTTGAGTGTGTCGACCGCTTCACTTATCTTGGAAGTCTCATCAGCCCTTGTGGTTTGGTGTGTGACGAAATCTCAGCACGGATACAGAAGGCTCGACTAGCTTTTGCCAACTTGCGTCATTTATGGCGTAGGCGAGATATCCGTCTATCAACCAAAGGACGTGTTTACTGCGCAGCAGTTCGCTCCGTCCTACTTTATGGCAGTGAAACATGGCCGGTAAGAGTAGAGGATATTCGTAGGTTACTAGTATTTGATCATAGGTGTCTTCGAAACATTGCTCGTATATCATGGGACCATCGAGTAAGTAATACAGTTGTTAGGAAACGGGTACTAGGTAAGGATGGCAAATCAATTGATGAAGTAGTGAAACTTCATCAGTTGAGATGGCTGGGACACGTGTTACGTATGCCCAACGACCGACTGCCTCGACGTGCTCTGTTCAGTGGTATAGGAGTAGGTTGGAAGAAAGCTAGGGGCGGCCAAACCAAAACATGGCACAAGTCCATGAAGTCACTGACAAGTGAACTGAGTCATGTTGGTAGGTGTAGACTACCTGGTTGGGGACCGCGAGATGTTAGCAACCGATGGTTAGAGACCCTGAATGACATGGCTCAAAATCGTTTGCAATGGCGCAGGTGCATCCACTCTCTGTGTTCTCCCAAATTCTAATCTTCTGAATTCTTCATGTCCCTTTTTTCCTCTTTCCAAATTTATTTCAGTGTATTATACTCTTTAAATAACATCTCCAAACCCTAATCTTCCCGATTACTGCTTATACTCTTGCTACCTCTACCACTACGGGATTTGAATCGACAACTGCATCTCTGTGCTAATGTGGTGTGGCAACTCGAACTGATGTACGTACGTACGAAGTTCTACGTTGTTACTGACTGACTGACTGAAGGGCACATTTACGAAATTGAGTTGCGCTTAATTGCAGCGACCAAAAGTACTAACAGATACAGTTGAAAAAGAGGTACTCAAGAGTACCAACGACAAAACTGATTTGGAACAGTAAAAACGATACTCTAGTCGAATACTTTAACTAAAATAAATTCAATTAAATTGAAAACAGTAGTCTTGATACGTAATAAACGATAAAAACAAAAAATTTACTCCGCGAGGAAAAATACCACTGTGTAACACGTGTAATCAGCAGTCACTGGAAGACGGGAAGACCTAAAGCCCAACACACACAATGTTAACTGAACACTCTACACCACAGAGAGAACGAGGAATGGAGGCCAGTAGACGTTTATTTTAAAAATTAAAATCCGCGAGTTCTGTTCAGAAAGAGAGCTAGTTTACAAAACGGTCTTATGAGTCATCCTGTAAGTTCAGTGCGTGTAGGGCTTGCTCTTCTTCTTCTAAAGCGTTTATTCTTGCTTGCCCTGCAATAGAAGGAAAACAAAATCTATTAACAACATCATACATGATGATTTTAATCCCGTTACATCGCCCCCTCTCCTAATGAGCCACTGTCCTCAGTGCCTGATCTTGGGCATGGGTATGCTGTCCCTCCTTCAGGTGGTACTTCGTAAAATCTAGTGGCCGGCGGTGGATCAGCGAGTTGAGCATCGAAGGGAAATGTCGTCCGATCGGGTTTTATCTGGTAGTAGTGCACCGTTATCACGTCGTCTTTAGGCCGTTGTATGTCACGCAATACAAACGTGGTGGGCGATCGGATTAGAACAATTTCAAAGGGGCCTTGCCAGGGCTGATGGAATTTACTGCAACCCCCTAGCGACGTCATTGGGCGGCGTAACCAGACGCCATCTCCAACTGTATACCTAGGTCCTTGTGCTTGACGATCATATATATCTTTTTGGTGTCCACTAGCCTTGCCTAAGTTAATGTTGACCAGACGGTAGGCATCAGCTAGTCGGTTGCGAAGAGTACGTATATACGGAACATGCTCTTGTTCTTCGTAGGGCAGCAGGGGTGACTGTATCTCTACTGGTAAGCGTAGTTCGTGCCCGAACAGCAAAATAGCAGGCGAGAATCCCGTGGACCCATGTACCGACGTACGATATGCCAAAAAGCATTGGGAGAGCACCTCATCCCATAACTCAGGTGACGATCTGCTGACAAACGACTGCAAGATGGCTTTAATAGTTCTGTTTGTTCTTTCTACGAGGCCGTTACCTTCTGGGTGATAGGCAGCGGTGTGTGTCTTCTTGATTACTAATAGCCGGCATATCTCAGTAATGAGGTGGCTTTCAAAGTATGGACCTTGGTCGGAGTGGAATGAGACAGGGGCACCATAACGGGAGACCCAGTGATCGATGAAAGCTCGGGCAACAGTAAGGGCGTCTTGCTGTGCAATGGGTACAGCTTTGCACCATATAGTGAAATAATCCACCATAACCAGTATGTAGCGGTTCCCATTTTTTGTCGTAGTTAGTGGTCCCATGATGTCTATGCCAACTCGCTGGTGTGGTCCTGTCGTCACCATCGGCGTCAATGGTGCACGGGGTATCTGTTGAGGTGATTTAAAACGGCAGCACGTGTTACAATTCTTGCAAAACTGAGCTACATCTTCGTGTATGGATGACCATCAAAAGCGTTGACGGACAGCGTGTTCAGTTCTCCGTTCTCCCGCATGACCAAGTTCGCGGTGTACCTGTTCCACAATACTCTCAACTTTCACTCGCGGTACTATCAGTAGGGGTTGTTTTGATTCATTCATTAGGAATAATGTGTCACCATATAGCTTGAAGTTACCCCATTTGGTGCAGATACGACGAGTTGTTACGGATTGATCTTTAAGCTCCCTCATGGATGGCTTACTATTTCCATGTAGCTGTCTTTGATAAACAATCTGTAAGTCTGGATCCGTTGCTTGTAGGAAGTGCAAGTCTGTCTCCGGAGCTGTACTAAGAATTGCGTTAATAATATCTGTGGTCTGGGGTATTCGAAGGAGAGCATCTGCGTTTGCATGTCGATTTCCCGGTCGATACTCGCATGTGAAATCAAACTCTCGTAGTCGTTCCGGCCAGCGTGCCACTTGCCCTTCTGGTTCGCGGAAAGAGCGAAGACACTGTAGTGCACGGTGATCCGTGCGCACACGAAAGGGTTTGCCCAGCAGATAATGGCGAAAATGTTGTAAGAATTTTACTAGTGCTAACATCTCCCGACGTGTTGTAGAATATCGTGCTTCACTCTTATCTAGTCGTCGACTAGCATACGCAATGACCCATTCGTGTCCATCTCGAGCTACTTGTGAAAAAACGGCTCCAATAGCCGAGGAACTAGCATCCGTATCAAGTTTAAATTCGCCTCCGTCTGCTGAAGTATCTGGGAAGGCTAATATAGGTGGAGAAGTTAACCGAGCCTTCAAAGCATCGAACGCCTGTTGACACTCGCTGGTCCATAGAAATTTTCGTCCTTTGTGGGTTAATCGGTGTAAAGTTGCTGCTGAGGATGCGAAATCACGTACGAAGCGTCCATAGTAAGAAGCTAGTCCAAGGAAGCTACGAACGTCTTCGGGTGATTTTGGTTGCGGCCAATTAACAATCACAAGTGTCTTTTCTTTATCTGTTGCCACTCCATCTTCTGTAATGCGGTGCCCTAAGAAAAGCACTTCTTTTTGCAATAGTCGACATTTAGATGGTTTCACTTTTAGGTTATGCTGCCTAATACGTTGTAGGACTGCCTTCAAATTGGCATTATGTTGTTCTGGCGTGCTGCCATATACAATAATATCGTCAAGGTAGATTAAGCACTGGTGCGGTACGAGACCTTGCAGAACTGTCTGCATCAATCGTTGGAAGGTAGCTGGGGCATTAGTTAGCCCGAAAGGCATTACTTGAAATTCATATAAGCCATTAGGCACTACAAATGCAGTTTTTTTCTATCTTGGGTTCGGACTTCCACTTGCCAATACCCTGATGCTAAGTCTAGCGTTGAGAACCAGCGAGCACCTTTCATGGCATCTAAGGTAGCGTCTATCCGTGGAAGTGGAAAAGAATAACGCTTAGTTATAGCATTAAGGCGCCGGTAATCTACACACAGTCGTAGGAGGAATCCTTCTTTTTTACTAAGACAATTGGCGATGCCCAGGGTGACGAAGATGGTACAATAATCTTTTTTTCTAGCATATCTTTTATCATTGATTCTAAGTGAGGCTGATAATGCACCGGGACTCTGCGAGGTGGTTGGCGTAATGGCATGTGGTCACCTGTGACAATGGAATGTTGCACAATGGTTGTCCGATTTCCAGAGATATTCTCCGAGAAAACAGTGCTAAATCGTTGGAGTACGTCAGTGGTCGCTCGACGGTCCTTTTCACTTATTAATTGGTTATCTTGTACCTGACGTACAATCTCTGCAGTTCCCACCTGGGCTACGGACTTAGTTGGTATTTCATGGTGTTGTATTTGCACGACAACTCCACCAATACTCGCTTCTGACTTATTCATGTGTATAGAGACCTGGTATTTTAACATGAAGTCGACCCCGAGAATCATGTCCCAAGTCAGTGTGGGGCAAACCCAGAATTCATGTTGAAAAGGCTTCTTGTCAATCGTCAGCTCTAACCCTATCTTAGAACACGCTTTCAAGGGTTCTCCGCTCGCGGTAATTAAGGTAGAAGAGCATTGTTTACGCTGAGTGCTGGGGTTAAGTTTCTGCAAGAGGTCTTCCTTGATCAAGGATACTGAAGCTCCTGTATCTAATAGTATATTAATCTCAGTACTTTGCACTCTACCCTTAATAGTAACAGGGCACAAATGTTTAACATAGCAAGATGATATATGCAAACGACACTGCTTACCTCTGTTTTTCATGCGGTTATGCCCGCATTTCTTGGCATTTTTGCCGAAACGTCTGCAGTAGAAGCATTCTGTTTGCTGGCCTCGATAGTTGTCCCTTGACGACCGTCCGTTCCATGTGGAAGTCGGCTGCCCTCGTCTACTATTCCGGTCATGAAACTCTCTGATAGCCGCGGCGCTTTGAAAGCTATCTTGTAGATTAGGTTCGGTGGCTTCATCGATAGTCATCACGGTTGGTCGATAGGTCGCCAATGGAACTGACAGTCTTTCAGCAGTCAACAACCGAAGTGCCGTTCGTTTCAAGTCGGCTGTGTCAGCCGGTGGCACTCGAAGTAGATGTTCTCGCAGTGCACCTGGCAGCAGTCCTTCAATAAAACGGGAGCGTGTAATTTCTTTTCGCCCCAAGATGTCCAGGCTAGGGAATGCCTGGGTTGCTAGCTGTTGTAATGAGTGAAAATAGTCGATGGGGCTTTCCTGAGGTTTCTGGTGGCGAGACAAAAACTGAATTGTCATCTGCTGGGTGTCTACGGGCAGGGAAAAACAGTCGTCTAGAATTCTCCAGTTTTGTGAGAGCGTGTTACTGGCCGCAAAACCGTTCGCTATAGCCCTGCGTACTGCTTCAACGCTCAGATAGGAAACAAGGTAGTTGAAATGCTCGGTCACTGGAACTCTCTGAAGGTATGCTGTGACTTTAAATTTCCAAACGGAGTAATCTGATGATGTTTCGAGCAGTGGTGGCTGGTGTGGGGTTGAACTGGGAGTAGCCCTGATTGGAATCAGAGGGGGTTCGTCTAGGTTCTCATCGCGTTCTTCCATCTCACCTCCGACACCAGTTGTAACACGTGTAATCAGCAGTCACTGGAAGACGGGAAGACCTAAAGCCCAACACACACAATGTTAACTGAACACTCTACACCACAGAGAGAACGAGGAATGGAGGCCAATAGACGTTTATTTTAAAAATTAAAATCCGCGGGTTCTGTACAGAAAGAGAGCTAGTTTACAAAACGGTCTTATGAGTCATCCTGTAAGTTCAGTGCGTGTAGGGCTTGCTCTTCTTCTTCTAAAGCGTTTATTCTTGCTTGCCCTGCAATAGAAGGAAAACAAAATCTATTAACAACATCATACATGATGATTTTAATCCCGTTACAACTGTCCTTTTTAAATAGCGCGCGAAGCTTTCACGACAAATGTACATACAGTGGAAAATTGGCAAAATAAGTACAAATAACATTTAAAACTACTCACAAAATAAGCTTCTCAGGTATATCTATACACACTCACTCCACTCTTGTTTAACTTTGTCGTTGACGTGCTTTTAGAGATAACACTTTCCTCGTCTATATTACTAGGGGTTGAACTTCTACCGGGAGATTCACTTTTTGACCTAGAATATGCCGATGACATAGTTCTATGTGGTGAAGGCACTGACAAAATCCAGAGTCTTCTAACCACTCCAAGCAACAATGCAAGCATGTTAGATATGCGATTCTCTCCCTCGAAATGTAAAGTCTTGCTTCAGGATTGAGTTGGATGATGTCACAGGTATTCAGTGTTTGACAACGCTTCTACCAGTAACACCTTCTAATGTATTTCGTTCCCACCCAGAGAAATCAAAAGACAGAGTCGAGGAGATCGGAAGAGTATATTTGGCGTTGACCAATATGTCGGAATTCTCTGATCTAATCTGGCTAGCGGTTGCTGTTGATGTTGAGCACGGCGTTACCACACGTGATCTGGTGCGGATGCCTGACCGAACGCCTTCAGCTAGATGAGTCCACTAAAACATATGGTCAGCATCCAATGTCGAAAATTTAGTGCTATTTATTTTGGGGATTTATTTACCGCTACAGATCACTCCCCCCTAGTGGAGCAGTGACGACCCTAAGACGTGGCCAGCCAGAAGTTTAAACCCAACGAGTTTGTCGTTGGTAAACACTCTTCTGATAGCTCACTAAGTGTAGCAGCGTCTGGTCGTCTTTCCTTACTATATGGGACCGAGGTACAACATAGTAAAAAAAGAAAGAGTTACAACGAAAATTTCGACTCCTCGTAAACTGCATCGTTCTTTTCCAGTCGTCCTGGAAAAGAAAAAAAGTGTAAGTGCTTGTCGAAATACACTCGTATGTGCGTAAGAACACAATGTCGGCGAAATAATGGAAAATATACTAAAGCACACGTGATAGCGTTAAAAAATGTTTTTTATGTTTTTTTAAAATAAAAATAAAAATATATAGGCATAATAAAATTGTCTTTTTAAAGAAAAAATTTTATATCGTAAAAAGAAAAATCGAGATAATAGTGCCTTACGTGCAGTAGTCGTTTAAATGTTCTGGAAATCTTACTCTTCTTCCAGAACGCGTCGTTTTAGGTATATTTTCAGATACATTCGGAGTATCATCGCTAGTGTTGGTTGTCGGTTGAGGAATTATCAGCGTAGGAGTCGTGTTGTGCGATTGTACCGAAGGAAAATCGACGTGAATAGGATTTCCTTCTAAATACGCTGCTTTTAAGCGATCGATGCTGATGCTATCGTTTGTTCCGTTCTTGTCGACTTATAGTACATATATTCACGTTGAAGAACTTTGAAGGGTCCTTCGTATATTGATTCGAATGGTCGTCAATGCGAGTCTCGACGAACGAAAACGTGTGTACTATATCGTAAGTCAGGTTGAACGAAAACATCAGTTGATTGAGGTCGAGTGGAAGCAGGTTTAACTGAACGCATTGCGTTTGTAAGCCTGTTCGTGTAGGAGGTTAGATCCATGTTCATTGAAAAGGACGAAGGATCCACGAATTCTCCTGGAAGTCGAAGTGTAGTTCCATAAACGAGCTGAGCCGCAGTGTATCCAATGTCAGCTTTCACTGCATTGCGGATACCTAGTAAGACAAGTGGAAGAGCGTCGGTCCACTGTGAAACGTTTGCAGCTGATAGTGAAGCTTTTAGTTGTCGGTGAAAACATTCTATCAACCCGTTTGCTTGTGGATGGTAGGCGGTCGTTCGGAAGCGAGTGATTCCTAAAAGTGTGGTCAGACGACGGAAAAGATCAGATTCAAACTGACGTCCGCGGTCTGTAGTGATGGTTGAAGGGCAACCGAAGTTTGCTACCCATCGTTCGACGAAGGTGTAGGCCACTGTTTCAGCAGTGATGTCCTTGATAGGTACTGCTTCTGGCCATCGAGTGAAACGGTCTACGCAGGTTAAGAGATAAGAGTATCCATTTGAATCTGGTAAAGGTCCTACCAAATCCAGATGAACATGGTCGAAACGAGCATCGGGAGTTTTAAATGAGCCTAAAAGACATTTATTGTGCCTGATAACCTTAGATTTTTGGCAGCTTACACAGGAGCGTGCCCACTCCCTCACGTCTTTATTCATACCAGGCCAGCAAAACCGTTCTGCTATAAGCTTGATGGTTACACGAACACCTGGATGAGAAAGTTTGTGCAATGTATTGAAGACATTGCGTCGATAATTTTTCGGCACG
>CALYCQ020000073.1:0-18766 GCA_944470405.2 Schistosoma mattheei
CAGATGGGATTACGTCGTTCCTAAATTCTACCTAAGACCTCAGTTAATCTCACTGCTAATACTGAACCATCATCCATAAAAATCTCAGGAGTAAATCTGTCAGGGCCTGTTGCTCTCCCTCGCTTCAGATTTCCTATAGCTATAGTAAACCCACTGTATGAAGACATTTTTGTATCTATCCCTCTAACAATGGTTCCTCGTCTTTATTGAGGTCAGCAGAAAAAAATCGACTTGCAGATAATTTACCACAGACTGATACTAGATAGAGAACCAGTGAAACTGGGAAAGTGAACAAGTATTCTTTAATTAGAGACTTGGTAGCGATTCATAAGTAAGTTCATACATGGAACTGAATACAAAACGTTTAGCTCTCATACAGTACAATACCACTGGGCCGTCGCAAACCAGTGCTATATAGTTCCCAACTTGAGTTGCTTTACGATGCTCTATGATCATGACCGAATCCCAACAGTACATAAACACTTTACCATCAAGTTGATCGAATACACAAGTCATAGCTTCTTACCAGAACCATAAAATGACTACTTCGTTTTTCTTAAGTTTTCACGTTTGATTACAAATATCCTGTCATAGAACCAAGTAACTTCATCCACAAACGAAGTTACACAGTTTGGTTTACTAATACGTTTGACTGGATAGAATGATGGGAACACTCAGTACCTATTAACGTTCCATTCGATTGATTATCCAAGGTTGTTGTTGCTCATGTTGTTCATTCATGTTTGTCGACCTAACTTGAATAGAAAATCATTATTATAATTGGTAAATACGGTAGACGGAGAACGAATATGGAGATCAAAATATTAATACGTGAACGAATAAACAGATGAACAAATTTTCAATAGAAAATTCACCTTAGCTAAACTAGCAGTAAACAGTACGCATTCATATAGATCGGCCATGGTCGACAAGAAGAGGTCAACATGTGGTCGCTTTAAAACATACACACGATGTGTGACTCCATCTATTTCAACTCCTACTTTAAAATCAGCATGTTCGATTACCTAAGTAGAAAAAAAAACAATAAACAGTAAGTCCCATGAAATCAGATTAACTCAAAATGTATAACCACTAATAGGAAAAATGAGCACCACTTGATAAGATCAACACAACTTTAGGTATTAAATAAGCAGTTTGTCGATTGCTGTTTGGCAAAAATCTCCCTCCATAAAACCGGTTCTCATGAGAATCCCTAAAACCTATTGATGCGCATCTGTTAACCCCAGCAGACGTTGAGCAAGAATTCTTCGAAGGGCAGTTCAACTGGCCTGCTGCTTCAGCAACATCGGTCAGACTGTCCTGCCCTCCATGGCCGGTGACGACTGATCCACCAAACGAGGAGGAAGTCCGCAAGGAACTCCAACTCTTGAAGCGTTACAAATCACCTGGCCCAGATGACTTACCTCCGGCTCTTTTTAAAGATGGTGGTGACTTTTTGACTAAGGAATTGACGACGTTGTTTACAAAGGTTTGGGAACTAGAGAGTGTACCAACGTCATGGAATGAGTCGATAGTTGTCCCTATCTTTAAAAAGGGTTCACGTCGTTCCTGTAACAACTATCGGGGGATAAGTCTACTTCCGATTGCGTCCAAGCTATTGGCTTCCGTCATACTTCGTAGGTTGTTCAAAACCCGAGAAAGATTGACTCGCGAGGAGCAGGCTGGGTTTCGTTCTGGTCGAGGATGTATTGATCATATCTTCACCCTCCGCCAAATGTTAGAACACCGCCATACTTATCAAAGGCCAACAATCGTAGTGTTTCTTGACATCAGGGCTGCCTTCGATTCGTTGGACAGGACTGTTCTCTGGGATTGTCTATTGAAGAAGGGTGTGCCTGAGAAGTTTATTAACATCCTAAAAGCCCTATATAAAAACACCTCAGGCAGAGTGAGGGCATACAACCACCTCTCTCCATTGTTCCATTCGAGCAGTGGGGTTAGGCAGGGTTGCCCAATCTCACCATTCCTCTTCAACTTTGCCATCGATGACATTCTGGAAACAGCTCTGATGGATGTAAGTAATGGCGGTGTGGATCTGTTGCCTGGAGAAAGACTTCTCGACCTTAAGTATGCGGATGATATTGTCTTACTGTGCGATAATGCCCAAGGCATGCGATCCGCACTTAATCAGTTGGCAATCAGTGTCCGTAGGTATGGTATGTGCTTTGCACCTTCGAAGTGCAAAGTACTTCTACAAGACTGGCAGGATTCTAATCCTGTACTCACCCTGGATGGTGAGCAGATAGAAGTAGTCGAGAAGTTCGTGTATCTGGGTAGCTGCATAAGTGCTGGTGGTGGTGTGAGTGATGAGATCAATGCACGTATAGTGAAAGCCAGAGCGGCTTATGCCAATCTGGGCCATCTTTGGCGCCTTCGTGATGTTAGTCTGGCTGTAAAAGGTCGGATCTACAACGCGTCGGTGAGAGCAGTTTTGCTCTATGCTTGTGAAACCTGGCCTCTCCGAGTTGAGGACGTTAGACGACTCTGTGTTCGATCATCGCTGTCTCCGAAGGATTGCTGACATCCAGTGGCAACACCATGTTAGTAATGCAGAGGTTCGGCATCGTGTGTTTGGGCACAGAGACGATAATGCAATTGGTGTCACCATCTTGAAACACCGACTTCGGTGGCTTGGACATGTTCTACGAATGTCGTCCCAGAGAATTCCACGTCGTGCATTATTTGCCGACTCTGGGACTGGTTGGAAGAAGCGGAGAGGTGGTCAGTGCATGACATGGTGTCGTGGTATGAAAGAAAGCTGCAAAGGACTGGCTTCTGTTGGTCCTTCACGACTCCCTGGTTGGGGTCTGAGAGATGGTGCTACACAGTGGCTAGAGACGTTATCAGATATGGCTCAGAATAGATGCCAGTGGCGATCATGCTGTAACCTTCTTTTACTTCCTTCGTAAAACGTGGTTGTATCTTCCTTAACTGAAAGATTTCTTTTGATTGTACCTTTCCGTTCCCCCATTATTACTATTATTATTGCACTACCTTACACCAATCTCTTCGTTATCGTTCTTTTTTTTAACGCTCCTTACCTTTTTTCTTTTTCCTTCTCTTTAAGTTCTCATTGTTTTGTGTGGCGCATATATATTTGGCGCACTCTTGTACCAATATTTATATGTTCAAATAAATAAATAAATAAAAACAACCATTTGCACAAATTCACGAGGGCAAAGACTCTATTAAGATCATGAAACCTGGTTCTTGAAACGAGCTAAAGATTGATGACTTCGGTGAGTGACGCAAAAAGAGGTGACAGTTTGTTCAGAGGACCAACCACATTCTTAAAAGTGATACGAAGAATGAATTAATTCGTCAAACTTCAATTAAGTATTACCACATTTTAAAAAGGACTTGCCTAACGTATGAGGAAATCATTGGGGTACTATAACCCAGTGACTGCCTCTGTATTACCCTTACTTACACTTGTTACCACTCGTTGAGCATAGGCCGGCCACCAGCTTTCTCCATCTGTTTCTGTTCTGGATAACGCTTCACAGTTTTTTCCAGTTGATATTCATCCTTTTCATATCTGCTTCCATTTACCGACGCAGTGTGTTATTCGGTCTCCCTCTTTTCCGTTCCACATCAAGATTCCAGGTTGACGCTTGTCATGTGATGCGACTTGCTGGTTTCCACAATGTATGTCCTATTCACATCCAGTGTCCTTTCCTAATTTCCTCCTCAGTTGGAAGTAAGCTTTTTCTCTCTCACACTAATTTGTTGCTGATGGTATCCGGTCAACGGACATTGAGTATCTTACGTAGACAATTGTTTATAAACACCTATCCCCTTTTGATGATGAATGTGGTAGTTCTTAAAGTTTCATCTCCGTATAGCACAACTGTCCTGACGTTCGTATTAAAGGTTCCGACTTTGGTGTTGGCTGACATTTGTTTCGAGTTCCATATGTTTTTCAGTTGTAGGAATGCTGTACTTACTTTGCTAATCCTTTCCTTTACGTCTGCATCAGATCACCCCTGTTTATCGATGAAACTGCCCAGGTACGTGAAGGTTTCCAACCCCTCCAGGGCTTCTCCAGGTAGTATAAAAAGCGCAAATTGTGTTGGTTTTCATTCAGGACGTGAGTGTACTAATAGTCCTCTAATTCCTTAACCTCATGAAGCGAATAAATGCAAGTAGGCAGTCGAGAAGTTGGTAAATTTAGGTTACTGTATGAGTACTAACAGCAGTGTAAAATATGAAATCAAAAAGCATATAAAAAACCAACAGTAAAATATGGCAATCCAAACTACGTTTGATGTCATTTGCTATAAAAAGTCTGGTGTATAAAATAAAAATAAAACTTTAAACCAAGTACGAGTCATATACGTCTCAATAGTGAACTGACTGATAAATTAGCCGTTAATTACCTATATATATATATATATATATATATATATATATATATGGAAAATAAATTTACTTTAAATGAACTATGCACCAAAGTTTCATCCAAGTCAATTACAAAACACTTTTTGCTTTTGTCTGTTTCACTTTTCGGTCCAAGCAACGCAGCCTTTTGCTGAGGGAAAATAAAAGTAAGAAAGTCTCAAGATTTAGAACTAGGTGTATATATAATTTAGTTAATACAATGCAAATGATAACGTGCAATAGCTTACTTCACGAGTGTTATAATAAGTAAACTTACATTTATGGTGAGAAGTAAGATTGCCATAAAACAGAAAATTACTGAGCTTAAATGTGGAACCTGTACGATACTTTTTTAGTGGTAAATAATAGTAAATAAAGAAATTTACTAGACGGTATTGAATCTGCATGTTACACCACACTAAATGGTTTTTCCTTAAAAGGTTTAATATATGCGATGTTCACTGTAATTTAATACGTATACGAGCTACTTCGTTATTACACCTAGATAAATAAAAGCTGTAAGACCTGGTTATAATGTGTGCACAGAATGAATGTATAGTCTAGCATATACGCTAATGTTGCCAATGAATACATTTCCTGCCTTTCTTATAAACTCAAATATAGCATTATTAATTTACTTTCATTTCCTCCCTAAATACTATCTGTTGCTTAAGACATTCTCCCCACCTTTATTTTTTTTCACTGACTAGTTATTACTTTATTCTTTGCTTTTCTCAATACATATGTTATGCTGTACTGGTGTGAAGAGTAGCAACTTAGGTTGATACATTTAAGTACTAGATCTTACCTCATTACAGCTATTGCCAGGGAGGTCCCATTCACTGCCTTCTCGTGTCGAGGGTTTTATTTACGAAACTGAGAGGACGAAAAGCGATTTTCTGGCGCTTTAACCAGGTTGGTGGACACGGTGAGTCCACCTAGAGGGGTTGGAAAATCCTGACTCCAAACCAATGGGCTCCAGGATCCTGAGGGAACAAATGGTGTATGAACCAATTATTGGTCACTGGCTACCATAAGAAAGCATCTCCACTGCCTTGTGGATGAGGCCTCTAGGTCAAGGGCTCCAGCTGTGGCCTTCTAAGAAAACCACCCAGTTCGGTCTGGGTACTCGGGAAGTACCACAGTCCACATACAAATCAAGTGACTTGTGTGGTGCGTATGAATTCGATGCCCCTTTGTATCAATATTTGTATCCATATAAATAAATAAAACTACCGCATTAGTGACCAGTTTTTGAGTTCCAATCACTTATTTACAAGCTTTCAGTTTGCTTTAGTTAAGAGAACTCAGTAGCACTAACATTTCTCCCGAGGGATGCTATTACTTGTCTAGCATACGAAACTTAGTGAATTGAATTTCATTTTATACACCCTTAATTTGAGTTAGCTCCTTATGTTGAACGGCGGATTTAAATCTGCGGGTTAGTTTCCAGAGGTCGGCCACCTTATACAATGTGAAGTACAACTAGTGACTGTGGATAATCCCAAGAAAAACGGTATTTGATAAGTAGCCCGTAGGACCCATCTCCAACTTTTAACTGGACAAACAACGGTGTGTTACAATGAATCGAAACATGAAGCTACAATCTGAACTATTTGGAGGTTGACGTCACCAAAACACGCTGAAAAACTCAAGATTACAGGGCTATACAGTAGAAAACTAGTTTCCAAATGTTAATCACAATGGTAAAACATTCAATGCTAGGAACCAGTAGTTGGGGGACCAAGGTGAAAGCAAAGGGATGGATAGAGAAAAAACATTTGTATTATTTAATATTCAGACAATAATGTCTGCGTCACTGGCTTTAATTTGAGAAACATCATCCGATTTAAGGGTAGCTTGGACTCCAGATACAAACAATATTTTGTGGTAAAATTCACAGATGACTAGAAGTATGAGCGTCTAACTTTGCTCGTCTCATATTTTTGAAGATAGATGACAAGCTAAGTGAATTGGGGAACAATAATTACTCAATGTTAACTAGTAGAGTCGAGTTGTTAACTAGGCGGAATAAAGCAACAACCAAATATCCAGATAACTCACCTCTCCAGAATTTACTGTTTCCAGTACTGCTTGGTTTGGTAATGGTGAGAACACAAGAGATTGAACTGTTTCTGACTGTTGTTCTGCTTCAGGGTGGGAAATATCGCTTTTTAAGGGCCTGGTAACTGATATCCTTATCGTGGAATCACGTTGTTTTGTCTTGGACAAATTTGACTCCTTTTTACGACTAAATCTAAAACTGTGCCAACCTGAGTGCTTTACTCCATTGGAAGGTGCACCTATCTTAACTGTACTTGCCCGTTTGGTTTGTGAAAGCAAAGCATCTGTTATAAGAGCACAAGAAGGTAAGTTAACAACTGGTTGCAGTTTAATTGAACCTGAGTCATTAGATACTTGGGATGGCTGAAAACACTGTGAACCTGCATTTTTTGAAATGCTAAGAGATTCCATTGACTGGATAGCACTGGTAGGAAGAAGTCGTCGGTTGTTATCAAGTGGGGGATGCTCCATTGTATTACCACATTCTGATCCGGATACCAGACACCCACAAAACATTGTATTCAGTGACTTTTGACGAGGACGATCGCCACCCCGAGATGCATGAGAATGTTTGGAGCTCCGGGCAGCCTTCTTTTTTGGATACTGTTGCTTCTCAACAGAGGCATGTATCGGCTGGGGATCACCGTCTTTATTGTTGTTTTGTTTTACACTATCATTCTGAACAAGCATCTCTACAGTGATGTCACTGGTGAGTTTTTGAACCGAAAGAGATGCTTTTAAATGCAACTTGCAGTGAGTTTAGTAACTGACTTTAGAAAAGGAATAAATCCATTAGTTATCCTTAACCTGAATTAGAGCTTTCGGAACAATAACCAAAAACGTCTGTCAATTAATTCTTTTGGCCTTCTCATATAGTTATTCCGCTTGGGTTGAGAAATTGTGTCTTGCATAGTGTTCACTGCGAAGTCATTTACCTATGAGTATGTATGGCTAAGTTTACTGTAGACAACTACTTCAAAATATGTGCTTCTGAGATTGCTTATTGAGCATGTAGTAGAGTGTTCAAACTACGACATACACTGAAAAGTTTATCGAGGAGAAACAGTGAATTGACTATTTAGTATGTTCTGCTGACATCAAAGCTCTTGAAGTATGAAACGTCGAAAACAAACATTTATGAATACCATAAGTTTTGAGAGGAACCATATATTGATGGGGAGTTTAGATGTGTGAATGAAAAATGACTAAGCCGAATATTTAGAAGAGAAGATATGTTCCACTTGTCTCACCTTACTCGGTTAATTTAGTTAGAAAAACAGGTAGTTGGAGAGAATAAAAACCGTCGTAGACTTAATTGTGGTATTCATTTAGCACCAGCGAAGAGTTAGGACATCCTCTAAGTCAAAATCGTCTAGTTGCATCCAAGCTGTCGATTGCATTCCGTACTTCTTATCAGATGTGGTGGCCTACAGAATCCAATCGACCACCAGGACAAAGAGAAAAGGCGTGAGTAGACAGCCTTGTCTGACTCCGGTCCTCACTTGAAATGCGTCTGCCAGCTGACCTCCATGCACCACTTTGCAGTGTAGTTCGTCGTGTAAATTCCGTATGGTGCTGAAGACCTCCTCAGGCACTCACTTTGCAGTCCCAAAGAAGGTTCCATAAGGTTCTCATATCCATACTGCCAGTTTCATCGTGGCAACTACCAGGTGATCTAGAGTTATGACTGCTCCTTTCCTGGTTTTCACTCCCTCCATTGACTTTTTGAGTATTTTAGTGGTGCAAATATGGTCAGTCTGACTCTCTTTAGTGTGATTCAGTGAGATTTAGGTAGCTTGTTTATGTGTTCGTTGGGGAATATTGTGCCACCTATAACAATTTTGTTGAATGCACGTATTGATGTCACAGGTATTCAGTGTTTGACAACGCTTCTACCAGTAACACCTTCTAATATATTTCGTTCCCACCAAGAGAAATCAAAAGACAGAGTCGAGGAGATCGGAAGAGTATATTTGGCGATGACCAATATACCGGGATTCTCTGATCTAATCTGGCTAGCGATTGTGGTTGATGTTGAGCACGGCGTTACTACACGTGATCTGGTGCGGATGCCTGACCGAGCGCCTTCAGCTAGATGAGTCCACTAAAACATATGGTCAGCATCCAATGTCGAAAACTTACAGAGCTATTTATTTTAGGGATTTATTTACCGCTACAGATCACTCCCCCCCTAGTGGGGCAGTGACGACCCTAAGACGTGGCCAGCCAGAAGTTTAAACCCAACGAGTTTGTCGTTGGTAAACACTCTTCTGATAGCTTACTAAATTTAGCAGCGTCTGGTCGTCTTTCCTTACTATATGGGACGGAGGTACAACATAGTAAAAAAAGAAAATGTACAATGAAAATTTCGGATCCTCATAAACGTCATCGTTCTTTTCCAGCCGTCCTGGAAAAGAAAAAAGAAAATGTAAGTGCATGTCGAAAATACACTCGTATATGCGTAAAAACACAAGGTCGGCGGAAAAAAGGAAAATAAACTCATGAGCACGTAATAGCGTTAAAAAAATTGTTTTTTTTTGTTTTTTTTAATAGAAATAAAAATATATAAGCATATTAAAATTGTTTTTTTTTAAAAAAAATAATATAAAATGTCGAGAAGTGCCTTACGTGCAATAGTCGTTTAAATGTTCTGGAAATCTCACCCTTCTTCCAGAACGCGTCGTTTTAAGTTTATTTTCGGATACTGTCGAAGTATCTTCGTGTGTGTTGGTTGTCGGATGAGGTATTATTAGTGTCTGAGTCGTGTCGTTCGATTGTACCGAAGGAAAATCGACGTGGATAGGATTTCCTTCTAAATACGCTGCTTTTAAGCGATCGATGCTGATGCTATCGTTGGTTCCGTTCTTATCGACTATATAGTACTTAGATTCACGTTGAAGAACTTTGAAGGGTCCTTCGTATGCTGATTCGAATGGTCGTCGATGCGAGTCTCGACGAATGAAAACGTGTGTACTATATGGTAAGTCAGGTTGAACGAAAACATCAGTTGATTGAGGTCGAGTGGAAGCAGGTTTAACTGAACGCATTGCGTTTGTAAGCCTGTTCGTGTAGGAGGTTAGATCCATGTTCATCGAAGAGCACGAAGGATCCACGAATTCTCCTGGAAGTCGAAGTGTCGTTCCATAAACGAGTTGAGCCGCAGTGTATCCAATGTCAGCTTTCACTGCATTGCGGATACCTAGTAAGACGAGTGGAAGAGCGTCGGTCCATTGTGAAACGTTTGCAGCTGATAGCGAAGCTTTCAGTTGTCGGTGAAAACGTTCTACCAACCCGTTTGCTTGGGGATGGTAGGCGGTCGTTCGGAAGCGAGTGATTCCTAAAAGTGTGGTCAGACGACGGAAAAGATCAGATTCAAACTGACGTCCGCGGTCTGTAGTGATGGTTGAAGGGCAACCGAAGTTTGCTACCCATCGTTCGACGAATGTGCGGGCCACTGTTTCAGCAGTGCTGTCCTTGATAGGTACTGCTTCTGGCCATCGAGTGAAACGGTCTACGCAGGTTAAGAGATAAGAGTATCCATTTGAATCTGGTAAAGGTCCTACCAAATCCAGATGAACATGGTCGAAACGAGCATCGGGAGTTTTAAACGAGCCTAAGGGACATTTATTGTGTCTGATAACCTTAGATTTTTGGCAGCTTACACAGGAGCGTGCCCACTCCCTCACGTCTTTATTCATGCCAGGCCAGCAAAATCGTTCTGCTATAAGCTTGATGGTTGCACGAACACCTGGATGAGAAAGTTTGTGCAATGTGTTGAAGACATTGCGTCGATAATGTTTCGGCACGATTGGGCGATCCCTACCTGTAGATGTGTCACAAAGTAAGGTTTCCTTACCTGTTCCCATCTGTTTGATGCGTAGTTTAAGTGTTGTGGACGATAACTCGTGCTGAAGATCACTGTCTTCTTTTTGAAGCTCGGCGAGTTTAAGAAGGTCGATTCCTTGGAAACTGTTCAAGGAAGTTATGCGAGATAAAGCGTCTGCAACTACATTGTTTGCTCCAGAGATGTGTTGAATATCTGAAGTAAACTGCGAAATGTAGTCCAGTTGTCGAGACTCACGGGGAGAGTACTTGTCAGAAGGAGAGCTTAACGAGAAAGTGAGCGGTTTATGGTCCGTGAAAAGAGTGAATTCACGGCCTTCGATATAGTGTTGGAAATGCCGTACAGCACAATACATAGCTAGGAGTTCCCTACCGAATGTGCTGTACCTCGATTCGGTGTCTAGCAACCTTCTAGAGAAAAATGCCAAGGGTTGCCAGGAGTTGTTAACCCATTGTTGTAAGACTCCTCCGATTGCTGAGTCGGATGCGTCTACTGCGATGCTAATGGGTGCTCGGGTGTCCTGATGTGCGAGCATTGTTGCTTTAGCAATCAGTTCCTTGACTGTGGAGAATGCTTTTCGTGCGGTGTCGTCCAAATTAATGGATTTCGCATTTCCACGAAGTTGGTCGGTCAGAGGTTTCATAAGTGATGCGCATTTGGGTATGAAACGTCTATAGAAACTTACCAGGCCGTTGAACGTGCGTAATTGCTTGACGGTGGTCGGTTCTGGGTAATCCAGAATGGCCGCCACTTTGGTTCTAAGGGGTCGGATACCTTGAGCATCGATAGTGTGTCCCAGAAAGTCTAACGAGTCGGTTCCAAATTGGCATTTCTGAACGTTTACAGTTATGCCATGTTTTTGTAATCGTTCGAAAACAAGGTCCAGATGCTTGAGATGTGTTTCTCTGTCCGGACTTGCGATTAGACAGTCGTCAACATACGCGTGTACGAAGTTGAGACCTCGAAAAACGTCGTCTATGAATCTTTGGAATGTTTGAGCAGCATTCCTTAGACCGAAAGGCATTCGCAAAAATTCATAGAGTCCGAAGGGAGTTATGATAGCTGTTTTCGGTATGTCGTCAGTAGCCATAGGGATTTGGTTATACGCTTTAACCAAGTCGATTTTCGAAAAGACAGTTGTACCTTTCAAGGTAGCTGTCAAATCGTGAATGTGAGGCAACGGGTAACGATCGGGAATGGTTTTCGCGTTCAATCGCCGATAGTCACCAGTTGGACGCCAATCGTTGCTGTCCTTTTTAGGGACCATGTGCAACGGAGATGCATATGGGCTACTTGACGGTCGTATGATTCCTAAGTCCATCATGTGATCGAATTCGTTTTTCGCTAACCTTAGCTTTTCAGGAGCTAGTCGTCGTGCTTTAGAGAATACAGGTGGTCCTGTAGTCGTGATGTGATGTGTAACATTGCTGGTTACACACGGTAGTTTCGTTGAGTTTGTTGTATCCCAGGGTACTTATCGAGTAGTGGTTGATAGAGTGGGTCTATCATATGTTTAACTGTGACTGGGGATACTCTACAACCAGTAAAAGAAGTTACGCAAACGGACAAATTAGTGTTTCCGTCTACTAGCCTCCGTTTGCGAGTGTCGATGATCAGATTGTGGTGTTGTAGAAGGTCCATACCAATGATTGGCATAGAAACATCTGCAACGACGAAAATCCAGTGGATGGGTTTGCGTAAACCCACGTTAAGGTAAACGTACCTTTTGCCATACGTAGCGATCGGTTTTCCGTTTGCCGCCTGTAAGTTTAGGGTCGATTCGTGAAGTCGGTCGTTAGGATTTGCTGGGAGAACGCTAACTTCTGCGCCAGTGTCGACGAGGTAGCGAACTCTCGTTGTCACATCTGTGACGAATAACAGACGGCTTTGTTCGCCGGCTACGGTTGCCGTTAACGCGTGCCGGCTTGGAAGTTTCCCGAATTGTTTTTCGAATCAGTCGGTTTCGTGTTGGGAAAATTGCAGGGTTTTCTGCAATTTCTGGAAAACTTTCCATACTGGTTATGATACCAGCACCAGTCGGGGTTATCTGTCTCTCGTGGTCTAGAGACAGATCGCTTACGAGAAATGCTTCTACGTGGTGTGCGCGATCTCTTACGGTCGGTACGAAGACTAAGATAACGCGTGAGTGTGTGACATAAGTCGGTTATGTCATTCTGAGTCGTGTGAGGCTTTTCTTTGACTGAAAATACCTCGGTAGTAGAAGGTTTCGTAATTTCTAGAATGCGGTCGGCAGATACAGCTAGTTCGTCTAAGGCGTTGTTCTGGAACGAGACCAGAACTGCTTGCACCTGTTGGGGAAGTTTTGACAAGAAGAGTTGTTTGAATAGACCTTCGTCGAAAGTTCTTGGGCCTATAACCTCTCTCATCCGTTGCAACATGTCCGTCGCAGAACCGTGTTGCAGGTCGATATTGTTGAAGAGTTGATCTAACCTTTGTCGATCGGTTAGGTCTCCTCGTTTAAGAATCGAGCGTTTTAAGATTTCGTAAGGATCGGAAACATCACTAGTAAACATACTAGGTGTTACGTACCTGTTGAATTCGCGCGGTAGTGCCTTGACTACTGCGAGGAATTGTGCACGTGTGTCGATCACGCCGTGCTCGGAGAAGTCGGCTTCTGCGTAGCAAAACCAGGCTTCGATGTTGTCGGGCCAGAAAGGCATCAGTTGAAACGAAGGTGGGGACAAGGTCTTAAGCTTGAGTACTTTAGGTGTCTGTTCAGTCATGATGAAATATGAAGTACGATAATGAACGAGGGGAAATATATATATATCCAAGAAAAAATACGAAGAAAAATCACAATGTTTAAAAAAAATAAAAAATAAGGCAATGATATATAAAAATCCCAAAAAGGAACAGACTCACAGTTGCAATAAGGTGTACCAGATCACGACGGTCTCACCAATGATGATGTCACAGGTATTCAGTGTTTGACAACGCTTCTACCAGTAACACCTTCTAATATATTTCGTTCCCACCAAGAGAAATCAAAAGACAGAGTCGAGGAGATCGGAAGAGTATATTTGGCGATGACCAATATACCGGGATTCTCTGATCTAATCTGGCTAGCGATTGTGGTTGATGTTGAGCACGGCGTTACCACACGTGATCTGGTGCGGATGCCTGACCGAGCGCCTTCAGCTAGATGAGTCCACTAAAACATATGGTCAGCATCCAATGTCGAAAACTTAGTGCTATTTATTTTGGGGATTTATTTACCGCTACACACGCGAATTCGCGAATTTCTCACCACTCTTGTTCATTTCTTCTAGCCAGTCCATGTCATCCCATGATATTTTCATATACGCGCTATCCGTTACGACGCTGAAGTTCTGGTATCCCACCAGGATTGTTGGGTCCTTTCCTGGACACTTCACTATAATTGATTGTTGTAAAACTGATCTTTATTGTTAGTGAATATAAAGCGCTGGATATCATTCATCGTAATCCCCTTCTACTTTGCTTCGACGGATGCTTTGTTGATTCTGGATCCATGGCATTCCCATCTTATAATTGATTTCCGTGCTTCTTTTTACAGCATCAGTGCAACTCGTGTGTGATAATCATTTTCTTCTTCATGACTACAGTAAAACAGAACGTTTTCTGGATGTAATCTTTTCAGTCCAGTTTGGGTTCAGTGGATTTATCTTATTCTGAGCACCTTCAAGTTGTATCACCACATCTCCATAGATATCTGATTGGTCCTCATGGTCTCCCACATTATTTGAACACTTCAGGTACCTACACTAAGTGTCATTCTGGTTGTTAGAAGGGGCCTCAGCCTCGTGACATATGAAGAATATCGGCTTTTACCGTGAGATTATTGTTGGATGGTGAACTAGAAAATGGAGTACCACTTTATATATAAACAGCTTTCACCCAAAATATTGCGAGACCCTCTTGTTTTCTATTTTTACAAATGGTGCAATACTTAGGTTTATGATTGAGAACCTTGCGAATTCATCCGAAGCCGCTTCAGTGGGTCAGAAAAATATACAGCGTCACACAAAGATGCATGTACTGTATCGTAAATTTGAATGAGTTACGAAACCTGCTAGTTGGAGCGTGGTTGAAGATGTTTTGAGTAAATTCCCGGTTTTGAATAAAAAATGAGTGAAGTCACCGAAATCTCTAAATAATCAAAGGGCGACATGACAAACATGTTATGCTGTATTTAGCTCAGTATGGATTTATACCTCACTACAAATCCATAGCAAGCGGTTTCTCTGTCCATTGTGATGTGTCGACATCTGAAAGAAAGGCATTAAAACGTAGGCAAAATCGTTCATTTTTTCGAACATTTTATAGACTACAGGCTGTCTTAACACGAGCTTTGAGTGAAAATTTGATTAATAGTGAGGTGATTCAAAGTTGAGTAGGAAGCAGCCAATCGGAAAGCGGAAGCATACGACGTACCTCTTCACGACGATTCATAGATCAACTTCAGATGTATTCTCTCTGGTAAGTAGTTCTTGTAGTCATTGATCTGTGGAATTTTCATTTAATATACTTTAACCATAAATGGGATTTGTGGAATCATTTTTATGGGAATATTATAAGGAATTTACATGGCAAGCTTGCATAACCATCTGCTCCCCTAAAATGGTATGAGGCCAAACAATCAAGAAAAAGCATAAACTTCAACTTTGTTCAGTAGGTTATTTTGTGCTTATTCAAATGATCAATCGCCAAAGTCTACCATCATTTTGATGTGTATGTGACTGCTTACATGTCTATTTGACTAGGTCTATGGACTTTATAGGTCCAATCAACGGTTCTCACGACTGACTGAAAAGTAAATCCAAGTGACATGCAAAGCATGACAAAGCAACATACTTGCTATAACGTATAAAAACAATATGCCTGGTATAATAGCAATAGAAATATGACCGCCTTAAATTCCTTCGTTCAGGACATTCCGACTGTAAATGACTTAGTTACGGGACTTATCTAACACGTATCTGAAGTTAAAAACTATGATATACCAATAGAATCAAACAACCGAAACGTAAAACGACCTTTGTACACTCAACAGCGAAAAATACATTCGACTGTAATTGGAACTCTAGTGCATTCAGATAAATATGGTCACATCGTGCGTTAGCCGTTAATGTCCTACTTTAAGTTTTTCTGGTCACATCAAATTTTTGACTATTAAATTTAGAAAGTCTTCGCTCTTATGAAAATAACCGAAGTTATTTGATGGATGGTTAACTTTTAGATCGAATATAATTAATTTCCAATGTTTTGGATACATTTCTTTTACTCGGGCTCTGAACTCGTTTGTTTACATCTCTGACCATGGACACTTTCGGTTTCGCACTACTTCGGTTTAGTATTTTTAAATTTTACTTTGGGAACTTGATATTTAAAGGTTTGTTGCAAAGTTGTAATCATCATATAAACGTTTGGTACCTGGGCTGGGATTTCGTTTTCTTATTATTTTGGTCGTGAGCTGCTGTTGGATGGTTAAGCATGACTAAAGTGAAATTCCCTAAGCTGTGTAATGTAACGTAGACTTTAAGTGATATTGTTCCCAACCGTTTAGACGATCTTTACATGCAGAGCGACGGTTTAGGCACACTTTCTCAGTCTTCGCAACATGTAGAGGCGGAGTTCGTTTTTCGACACATGGTTGGTTACACCTTCTTGAAATTGGTACCGAACTTCCAGCGGTTCCAGCGGAATTATTCATATTTTCTGGTGTTTGTGACTTAGACTTTTACCTGGATGTCGGTCACTGTGGTGACGAGCTACTGTTTCCGTAATCCACTCGTGTGCTGGCGACAGTCTCCGTGAGGCTTTTAAAACTTGCAATAGGTCTTGATACTGTTTTCTGGGATATTTTTTTGGCGTATGTGTCGCACGTGATTGAAATGAAAGACTTTACTGTTAATACCTGATTAATAACGACATCACAAAATCCTCGATAATATGTTACATGTTCTTGAAAACCCATGGCGTAACAGCCTGGCTGTATCGACTTTACCCCCTCATTACATTTGAAATACGCGCTAAGCAAGTGGAGAAAAGTCCAGGTTTTGAGCATCCAAAAGTCGTTGGACGTAGAGTGGGAGGGCTTGTATCCATCCTTTTAGAACTGCCTCACTCGCCGTTTTGCCACCGACTAAGACGCTGAGTTGGCATGAGAACCATGCGGGCGACCTATCACCTAATGTTCATCCATAGAAAAGCTTCTGGAATTTTCGGCTGCCTGACAAAAACAGAGGGTTCACCATCTCATTTTATAAAATAGTGCATGGTCGTGACGTTAAGGAGCTCAGAATGACGTTGCGAACTTTTTTGACATGTAAAAAAGTAGGATAGATCACCTATCATTTTGCCTCGTCAAATAGTGTTTTAGTCGACCAAACCACAACTTCGAGTTGCTATGATTGAATTCTGAGGGTGAGGCCTTAAGCACAACTGTGCCTGTATCTGATATTTAAGGCAATTAGTCCATTTGATACATTTTGATAGTGTGATAAAAAAACGAAGATTATCAGAACTATGTGATATATTAGCGCAATACATTTCGAACAGTCTGATCACATATACACTTGTTAAGAACATTTATGAGTAAAAAATAAAAGGTCAAGTAGGCTAGAAATGGGGTGTGAGAGGAGGGAAGGCTAAGAAAGAAACAATGTGAAAACAATTCGAAACCTTATCACTCTGGATAATAAGCTAATACTACCATGGTATGTTTAAGGTGAGAGCAAACTGTTTTTGATTACTTTGTGTTAGAATATTTATTCTGGCTTTCAGTCCGAATTGAGTAGGACATTTGGTGCGTAATCAATGTGTCAATATGATATAGTCGTGACAAAATAGTGATTCCAACAAGAATAGCACTATTAGTCCCCCAACATATTGTATATTTGTAGAACTATTGTCCAATGCCACTACATATTCTCTTCATCTTTCCTTTTCCTTCTAAACATATTTTATTACTAAACATCTGAAGTCTATAACTAAAAACCAACTATTTTGTGTTACACTTAAATAAATTAGCTTCTCAGATTCATTTTATCTTCACCACATATAACACATAGAAATTTATATTTGATTATCCGTTGCACTTGTTTGTGACTTTCGCAACATCTTTTCAAACTATTATTACACAAATGTTTATACTAATATCCTATTGTGTAACTTTACATGTATGCACCCGAACGCACTAAAAACTGACAAAATTAATGGTTTGCTTCAGAGTTTCATATTCATTACACTCTTAATATTATGGGTGACCCCTTTCACTAGATGCTGATTTGTTTTCTCTCTTTTTTCCGTTGTAAATAAATTGATTGGGAAAAAAACCTGTGTTATTCATACATTTGTAGAATTATGGCCTAGTATGATATTAATACTGCTCTAATAATAGACCTAATTCTAAATTTGTAGATTTGTCATGATATAACTGCCTAATCTATAAGATCTCACGTGGAAGTCACACCATCGACTACACCAACTCACTGTATCGTATCAATTACCAATAAATGATGTAGAACAAGGTTAGGCTAGAGGAAGAACAATATATTTAGTATGAGTAGAAGATATAAGGTAACATTCAGCAGAGACCACGCCTGCAGGCCGAGCCATGCCACTCGATTAACTCCAGTCCATTCAATTCATTGTACGCGCCTTCTCCATTGTTAGGTATTTCTCTGTGTTAAATATTGAATATCTAGTTTCTGAGTAGTCTCGTGTTCACAGCTTTGTGGATTGTGTGGCTATTGTCCAATGCCACTACACATTAACTTCTCAGACTCGTTTTATCTTCACCATGTGTATATGACTCTTACATATTGATATTTTGTTATCTTTTGCACTTAATTAAGACTTTCATAGCGTCAGTTCAAACTATGACTGTACAAGCACTTATTCTAAAGTCATGTCTTACTGAGATAATACGTTATTTTTCTTATTTACTTTGTTTTATTTTATTTACGTATTTTAGTCCCCCTTATTTCTATTACTTTATTTTCTCCCTTCTTTATAGTCAATTCATTATTCTTCCCGATCATACAAAACCTGATTTATTATTATCCTATTGTCATTAATACCTTTTTTCCTTGTATTTTTCAAATGTGACAAATATAATGCTGACATTATTGAAACTTGTGTAAGATTGCATTTTTGAAGAAAACCGAAATGGTTTCTTCACAACACCTATGTACCCATAAGATGTTTATGAATAATAATAATAATGTGAATTAAAAAACATTTAAATGTATATATGTACGAACTTAGTGTTGAAGATTTTCACAAGGTTTACTTTGCCAATCAAATAAAAAGATAGGTAATACAGAAATTAACCTTCGTGTCCAAAATCTAGTTCAAAATTTTCACACTGGTAGGCATCCCTGATTATATCCATAAAATAAAACAAACTGGTAGCCGAAAAAGTCTTTATTCAGATCGAAGAAAGAATATTCG
>CALYCQ020000074.1:0-38786 GCA_944470405.2 Schistosoma mattheei
TGTACCATGAATAGTAGTATATTTAGATATTTCCCTTCTAACTGATTTCAATTTTTCCATGATACAATTCAATGAAACAATAAATTAGATAAATCTCTATTCAATAATCATATTAATTCCTTATTAGATTGGAAATACTTGAATAAGAGCTATTCAACATTAACTCAATTATCTAATAGATATCAATCTACCTTATAAATTAAGAAATAATGAAATTCGGATCGCACTGAAAGCATCAACATCAAAGTAATGTAGGTAAAACTTGTTTGTCATTTCAGTGATAAAAATGTGGTGTATGCTACTTATTCCTGTCGACATACGTAGTATGTGACGCCAATCAATAGAGAAATGCATGACAACAGTAGGCTTTGAAGATCGGCTTGAAGAAAACAGAAATGGAAATAGATAAGAATTATGATTTTGAAGAATCATATAGAATGTGAAGGACAAATAAATGGTTAGTCTGGTTGTCAGAAGGGGCATCGGCATCTTGACTTCCGAAGGAAGTCGGCTTTTATCATGAGGCCTCTTCTAGATGAAGACCTTCTAACATCCAGGGCAGAGTTTAAGTGGTTTGAATAATTTTTTTCTGGTTTGTGTTTTTTAGCGAGTTAGTTTTCTACGGGATGGGATCGCTAACCTCATACCCAACCCTCCTGCGGAGGGACTCCAGGCGGAGTTTCCTATCATTGTTATTAACATTACTATACATAAAATAATCACTTAATCAATCGAATTCTAACTTTTCTTCCCATCATATCACTTACTTACTTACTAAATCACTCACTCGCTCGCTTACTTACTTACTTAAGCCTGTTACTCCCAATGGAGTACAGACCGCAGACGAGCATTCTTCAACCCACTCTTTTCTGAACCTTCATTTCTAGATCCACCAATCGTTGTTCATTCCTCTAATGTCTGTTTCTATTTATACTTGTTCATTACCAAGCATACACCTTTTAAAACATGAATTACATTAAAAGTCCTATCATGATTATTGTACATTTCTAGATGGAAATTCTGAAAGTTTTATGATTAAGTAATGAATAGTATACTTTAATTATATTGAGACCGTAGAAATAATCTTAATGAATGATCAGTGATTATCCTCTTCTTATTATTATCCTTGAAAATATATATAATCCAGTTGTATCCATGTGGTTTCATGTTTATGTTTTGCTGAAGATCAATTATTTTACTAGAAAATTTCTTAAAGAATTTCCTAAATTTTCTTATGATTAGAGTAAATTTTGATACTACTGAAATGTATCTTCAGTTGTAAATGTTCATCGAGTGAGATGGCTAGACCGTGTGGTTGTATACACTTGATGAAATATTCTAATTAACGGCTGCGAAACATGGCCATTAAGAGTAGAAGATACTCATAAGCGACTAGTATTTGACCACAGATATCTTAAAAATGTTGCTCACATCTGCTGGAATCAGCGGATAAGTAATTGGGAGGTTAGACACAGAATATCAGAGAATAATAATAAATCAATTGATGAGGTTGTAAGTCTTCATCGACTGAGATGGTTGGGCCACGTGTTACGTATGCCTGAACACCGATTACCACGACGCCCGATGGTGACTAGTTTAAAGGATGGTTGGAAAGCAGTTAGGAGCGGCCAAACTAAAACATGGCATCAGTGCTTGAAGGCACTAACCTCTCGCCTAAGCCATGTTGGCAGATGCAGACTACTTGATTGGTGTTCTCGTGACTATCCTGACCAATGATTGGAGACTCTTGGTGACATGGCTGAGAATCGATCGCAATGGCGTCAGTGTAAGCACTTTCTGTCTTCCCTTATACTATAAGATTAAAATTACTTTCTACCTTTCTTTCTATGAACTAATTCTTTCTTCCTGTACTATATCCTTATGTGCAATCATTCTTTTATACATTTCCACTATTGAATTAACTTCTTTTATGAATTTGGTGTTCATGTTGTTGTGCTTATGAGGTATGGCAACTTGGATCGATGCATATGTATGCCTGGTCCTACATTTTAGTTGACTGTCTAATTGACTGAAATGTATCAAATAAATATAAGTGTACACAAGTATATAGTTGGTAAACATGGACCTCTAGATAGTTTTCTTGTTTCTATTTACACTTCATTTCTTGATCATTTAAAAGTTACCCCTAACATGAACTGATCATGTTTAATGATCATACTCAACACGATTCTCATTAATGAACAGATCAATTTACAATCAATCATATTTTCTGGTTTCAATCAATGTTTACATAATCATCTTTCAACTTCCTTCATTGAATATTTAAACAGTTCATTGCGTTAATCTTGAATATCATGGTCATCCAGTGCTTCTAGGTTTTCAACAGTTGTCTAAAATCGATCGGTTTATGGTATCAATTAAATAAACCGATTATTCTTAATTAGTGATTGGGAATTTGGATCTTATGACACAAAATCAATTTTTTCCACTATTCATTTTTCATTCACACATATCACACATATTTGATTTACATTCACCGTTGTTTATATTCTGAACTACTGGAAGTTGCAACACATGGAATAGATAGATGATTATGAGATTGGTGTATTAATGTTTTATTCCTTCATGTAGGTTACTATTATTCCAATAACAGACTTCTTGAAAGTTTTGCTACAGTAATTTTGAGATTTGTTATATATAAAATGAGAAATCCGTTGATGGGGTTCATACACTTGTATTGTTTCAATGAATCATCATATATGTTGAACACTCCCTCCCCTCAGGCTACGTTTAACTCGACAGTAGTTAGAATGGTAGAAGTTGAGGAGTAACCAAATCAAACCCTGACATCAATAATTGAAATTATTAACTGATAGATTAAGTCATGTTATTAAATGTGAAATTCTGATTTGGATAGTGTCTAACATCACCATTGGATGCCGGCTCAGTGGTTCAGTAGGTTAAGCGTTCGCGCGAGAGGCTGAAGACCATGGATTCGAAACCCGCTAGTGAGATCGTGGATGCGCACTGCTGATGAGTCTCATAATAGGACGAAACGGCCGTCCAGTGCTTCCAGGTTTCCAAAGGTGGTCTAACATCAATCGGTTCATGATCTCAATCAAAAAACTTAGTAATCTCTACAACCCCTATACTAGTACTATCATTTTGATAGATCTCTTTCTCACTGTACTTATATATTGTGTGGTGACTGATACCGATGAACTACTGTATCAAACAGAATACAGTTTATAACTAACTACCTGTCAAAATAATCTAAAAGCTCTACCATTTAACTAAATTTGATGAATCTTAGTTATCATCTACAAAACTACAAAATTATGTCATTCATTCAATGGAAACACTACTTCAGTTTCATGTGTCTCAGACGTAGTGTCAGTTGCTATGTTAAGTTCATATAACTTATTCAAGCTTTTGGACAGGACAATTTATTCATTCTTCTGAAGTAGTCACATTTTAACCTTGTCAGTTATTTGCTTATCAGTCTTGACTGTTTCTATGTAAGTGTATGTATGTGCCCTTCTTATCTCATTCATCAGATGTCTGTAGTTTATTTTTGTGTCATTATCAAGATCGATTCACGCTTGACTAAATCGAGTTGGTTTACTCGTCCTCTCCATTGTACGTTATTTCGTTTCGCTCTCTTCTCTTCTCTTCGTTTCGTTTCTTTGCTCTTTCTTTTGAACCAACGACTGTACAAAATATACGTACTCCAAAATCCTTTCTTGCTGAATGATCACTGGGTGGTGATCAACTAATTGTAAATACATTTCATTCTAATAGGAGGTCATTCATGGTCCGGATAACTCAATGGTAAATTCTGTGACTGTGAAGCTGAATGACACGGGATTAAATCCGTCAGGGAGCATCAGTCCCCTCAAGATTACAGGTACATCTTACTGACGAGTGCCAAGTAGCACGAAACCTGAGTGCAAGGTTACGTGTTGACTACCTCCAACCACCATCTTATCCTTTCACGTATTTCTCTTATTTTAACTCTGTTATTCACTAACGCAATTTAAGTCGATGATTATACATGAGGGTTGTCAGGATGTATAGTCCTATCACAATCATCGTACGATCCAATTGGAGTCAGATCATCAGCCATAACAAATCCAATAATAACCATTACAGTTTTACTGATATTTTTAAAAAAAAACTTTTATTGATTATTGTGTGATTTGCCATTAAATTATTGATTAGTATACTCAACTATTCTTATCATTTATAATGCGACCTGTTTTATTACACAACACCATGTAATCAATATTGATTATTTTTTTCTTTTTGTTGATTGATATTAATGAACTTATAAGTAGTATATGAGATCAGTAGTTAGGTTGGTTTTTATGAATGAATTTCTAGGATACCAAAGATACTGATAGATATAAGTAAAGTATTGTATCCTAATAAGAATAATAAATGGTAACTTTTAAGATTCATTTGTAGACTAATCTTTAGGTATCTTTGGTTAAGTAACTAAACTATGCATATTCGTATTCCTCTTATTGTAAGCTTCCTTTTGATCCATAGATGATTATTATAGGATTTACCCTTTTTGATTTATGCCCAGTCTATTCATTACAGTCTCCTACCACATTTGGCTAGTTCTTGTACAAATGTTTCCTGTTTTATGGTACGATGTGGCTGATAATGGTGTTCTGGACTTAACAGGCAATGTTAGGCAGGGAGAAGGACCGATAAGTGGTCTAGACTGCTCATACTTACTTTATGCGTCATTCGCACGGTCGATAAATCACTATACTCTTATATTGATAGAACACAGGGCATAAGTTATAACAAACAGATTATTGAGAGTTATTGAACTTTAAACGTTTGAAAATAACTTTGATTATAGACTATGAACTAGTTTACAACCAGTTTAAAACGTTATAGAAGTGCCAACGAATGAACAAACAAAACCTTTCGGTCTTATAGCTATTAAGAAATGTGTCAGAATTTCATGACTTATATTATGCCACATCAGTATAGATAAACAGCAATATGTGGCCATCATCCTGTGCCAGATATGAGTAACTCTTTCAATTACAGTGTGGTAGATTTCATAAGTAAACTTCATGAAATCCATCTTAAAGAGTAATCACTGATGAACACAAGAATACTATTACTCTTAATGGCACATAGACGGTCGACCAGAATTCTCAACCCACTCTATCCTGGACCTTCCTTTCTAGTTCTATCCAATTGTTGTTCGTTCTTCTCACGTACGTCTCCATTTCTCGGCGTAATGTGTTCTTTGGCCTTGAGGAATCCAAGTCACAATCATATATCATAATACAATTGATGCTTAAAACAAATATTTGATCAGATCTAATTTGCGAATTAATTTCAATTGATTGACCCTCTGAGTGATGGTCAATGTGACATTCGTCAAATCCTTTAGTAATGCTGATCGAATCAAATCAGTCAAGTTGCAATGTAGCCACTAGTCTAAGTGATTAGACAACGCATGTATATTGATGAAATACTAGGCGATTGGAGGTAGTCGACAGGAAACTCTAGACCCAAATGTTGCAGTTTGGCAGTCGTCAACAATGTGTACCGATATTGATCATGGAAATTATGTTACTTGGAAGGTTTGAACCCATATCACAGTCTTTGACGTTACCACTGAGCTGTACAAGCTACCACTTATCGTCCTCAAAACATAACCTAGGTCCACTGTCTTCTGTTGACTTTATCTAATCACCAACCATCACAACATAGTGCATGGAATATCGGGTCATTTAGAATAATAGCCATACTGCAAATTGTCTAACAGAATTCAGTCAGTACCAAGGGCTTGACATACACGATTTCGGTCACTATTCATCGAATAATCAGTTCTAAATATTTAGTGTTACAGAGGATAAATCAAGGTCCAAATAGTTCAGTGATAACGTCTTGGAATGTGAAGCTTGTAGTGTCAGTTATTATGCCAAGCCCATATACCTTATTTTAGCTTTCGGACATCCCATTCTATTCATTTTACTTGAGCCATATTTTGACCTTGTTAATTATTCGCTTATTAGCCTTGACTGTTTTCATATGAGCGTATGTGTGTGTGCCCTTCTTATTCCATTAATCACATGTCTGTATCTTTATTTTGTCTGACTATAAATATTGACTAACGCTTGACTAAAGTGGAGTTGGCTTCCCAGCCATCTTCCATACGTGTCATTTTGCTTTGCTGTGTTTCATTCACTTCATGTACGAAATATATGTATTCTCAAATCAATTCTCGTTATTCGACTTATTTAATTCCGTTATTGGATAACGCGATCTAAGTCGACGATGATATACGAGAATAAGCGATAGCAAACATTCGTACGCTCTAAATTGGAGTCAGATCCACGGGCCGCCACAAGCATGATGATATAGAAGTGAATCCTTCAGAGGTCATCAGCTCCCTTCACATTGTTGACGAGTGCTAGTCACTACAAAACTGAGATCTAGAGTTTTCTTTCAATGACGTCTAAACACCCAATTACTATTGTCATGTTTTAGTTGTCTTGTCAACAAAACTCAATCACATTAACCATATTACCTGTTTAATTTTACTCCATTCTTCAATAGGATACTGATCGTTTTGCTTTCATTAATCCTGTTCTCATCAATCATATGATAGATCATATTTCAGGGTTTTTTTCTAATCCAGATTTTACATCTGTTTATTAAAACAAATTTTAAATTAATCAGTATTAATTATTCATTTATCATATGTTGATCACATTTAGATAAGATGTATTCATTCACTAAGTGTTGTTTGATGGTATATAGGTACATCCAGTTGACGAAGCATAAATAGGACGAAACACCCATCTTGAATTCCACCGCTAACCAGTATCGATCTTTGCTTATAGAGATGTATTCATGTTCAGTTTTGTTTTGTTGTTGAAAATCTATCTACTTCATTGAAATTACTGTAAAATGAAAATCAAGATTCACTAGAAAGCCGTTTCATCATAGTTCTAAACCATTCAGCAATACATAATTATGAACACACACACATTTCAATTCTCACATTGTATATACTAGGATCAAATCAATCCGCTATATTTTTAAGTGAACTCATGACATGAAATGAAATCACAGTCATTTCAATGCTCCCACCCACCCCCAGTGATAACCATTTCACCCATGATATATTTCAGTACCATCAGTCCTTCTTTTACCTAGTCACTAATAAGTAGATAATTATTATCACACTGGGTAATTGACTGAAATTCTTTAATACGAAGAAAACTGACCTTACAAACGGCACTACAATCTGGCATCAGTTTAACATAAATAGTTTTAAGTTCGATTAGTCAATTTTAGGTCAAAATGTTGTAAAGCTTCCCAGTCGGTCAGCTATAACGTAGGACCAGGCACGCATATGCATCGATTCAAGTTGCCATTCCTCACTCATTAGTACAATAAAATGAATACCGGATTCATAGAAGTGGTTAATTCAGTGGTGGTAATATATAAAAGAAAGATTGCATATAACGACATAGTAAAGGAAGGAAGAATTAGTTCGTAGAAAGAAAGATATGTGCAATTTTAATCTCATAGTTTAAAGGAAGACAGAGAGTGTATACACTGACGCCATTGTGATCGATTCCGAGCCATGTCACACAGAATCTCGAACTATTGGTTACGATAGTAATAAACAAACATTTAGAAGCTCTGTTAAGCATATAATAGAATGAATTTCCAAGTTGAATCGTCTGATAAGTTTCATTTACTCAATACTTTACTTTGTGAGATAATGATAAACTTTGGAGTAGAATGATGATTAAACAATTAAGCTGCTCAAGTTTTAGATTTATACTCTACTTCAGCAAAAATGATAACTACTTGTCATATAAGTAGTATAGTTCAAAGCAGAGTAAATAAGTTAGATTGGTAATCCTAAGTAAGATTATATGGGCAGTCTTTGCTCCTCGACAAGGGGTAACAGGTGTAAGTAAGTAAGTAAGTGAAGAAGGAAGGAAAGAAAGAAAGAAGATTATGTTCGAACCCACGTCATCCAATACTAAAGTCAAAAATTTCACTATTGACCTATTTAAGTTAATTGATTATAGTTTTGAATGTAGTATCTTCCAATTATGTAAATGTCTCATTATGCTAAGTAATTTACAGTAAATCATAAAAGGTTAATGACTAATTCTGTCACTAATTATGTATTCAACTTAAAAGAAACCTATTTAGAAATGAGACACCTTTAATATTCAGACAAACAAATATTTTTCGGTTTTAATTACCAACAGTTATATCATTTTATCACAAGGAAGATTTCGAGGAGATTTAAGTAATTTAATAAATGAATTCATGGGTCAATTAAGGCTAGACCATCATCAAAAGCCTAGAAGCATAGGATAACCGTTTCGTCCTAATAATATGGGACTTCTCAGCAGTGCGTATGCACGATCCCGCCTTTCGGGATTCGAGCCCAGAACCTATCGACAATGATGAACGGTGACATAATTTCGTGTATTATTTGAAGTTAGACCTTAACACCATTGGATACCAGATCAGTGATCTAGAGTTTACGTATTCGTGTGCAAGACCGATAGTCTTGCATTCGAACCCGGCGATCAGAATCATGGATAAGCATTGCTCAGAAGTCTCATACTAAGACGAAATGATTGTCGAATACTTTCAAGTTTTCCTATGATAGTCTATCTTCAATGAATTCATGAATTCAGTGATTAAATTACTATAAGATATATTTATAACTGTCATGGTAAACTCATTAAAACTACATTAAATCACTGGAATATATTGCTCATTTAAAAATAAAAAAGAAGAGAAAGAGAGAAAGGTTAACAAACTTTTAATAAATCAATAAAATTTGTCAAAAAATAAAAAAAAATTTATTTGCTTAAAAATTACACTAATTATTTGGCATAAAGCCAAATGTATCCTTTTGATGTAAATGATTATTTAATCTATAATCAACTGACTTGTTAATCTAATACACAAGGTATATATATGCGTGTGTGTGTGTGTGTTTGCGTTTGTACACAGATGAATACAGTTGAGATATATATTAATTAAAAGGATTCATATTTTATCATAGTGACATATATATATATATTTACTTCTGTCTTTATCAAGTCATCATTATTCAATATATCAGAAGACGTATTGTCGAGATTGTAGTCATTTGAATAGTTAAGTCCTATTCACTGCCTTCTCATGGTTGGGGTGTTGTCTACGAAATTGAGAGGATGAAAATCGAATGTCCGAAGCATTAATCGGGTTAGCGAACATGGAGAGTTTACCTAGGGGATTTGGGAAATCTTCGTTCTAAACCAATACATCACATGGATTCCAGGATTCTGAAGGAACGAATGAAGTATGAACCAATCGTTGATCATCGGCTACTATGGGACTGTATCTTTTTACGATGCTCCACTGCCTTGTAGATTAGATCTTTAGGTCGAAGGTTCCGAACATGGCCATCTAAGAAAACTACCTGCGTCTGTCTGCACACTCGGATACTATTACAGCCCTCACACATATCAAATGAGATTTGTGTGGCGCATATATAAATCGTGCCCAACCCCTTTGTTCCAATATTTATGTGTTCAGATAAATAAATAAATAAAATAAGTTAGGATCATGAGTCAGTTGAAGTTGAGGAGTCTCACAATAAGATGAAACGGCTGTCCAATGCTTCTAGATTTTCCATGATGATCTAATTTTAATTGACTCATGATCTTAACTAATGACATTATTCATTGTGTTTAAACTACAAAACGGCCTATTGGCATAACAGATCGACAACTTTTTTTCGATAATGTAATAAGAATGCAAACATAATCGGAACTAAGTGATGGGCTATTAGCGTAGTACATTTCGAACAATCTGATTACATATATACTTGTTAAGTTAACTAGACTAGAAATGAAAGGTAAAAGGAGACAAGGATAATAAAGAAATAATGTGAAAATGATTTAAAACCTTATCATCACTTTGAATAATAAGCTAATATTATCAGGGTAGGTTTAAAGTGAGAACAAACTGTTTTTGAATACACAGAGGGGGTTTGAATCTTCGTATGACTAAGGCGTCAATAAACCTTAGTATATGCCCTTTTACACTTCTGTACAACACCACAAAAGCCGAGTTAAGATCAAGCTAATGACCTGTTTCAATTATGGGTTTTGCAATAGAGGATGATGGATGTTTATCCTCTCCCCGTATTCGGTCATTTGATTCTATTTGTTTGTGCAGTCATTTCGGTACATGTTCACACACCCTAATTTTGATATCACCATTCCTCCTCCTTATGTATGTGTGACCACACACATTGAAATTGATAAACACAGTGGGATGTGACACAATTGTTTTCATGTCTTTTAGGTTTCGAATGAAGCATGCACCTTGTTCTTTCTTTGATAATGACTTTTGCTGCGCCATAAGTTTTATTAATGACTGATTTAAACGTTTGTTTCAATAAAAAGGCTATTTGAATCACCACCTCTGGATGGCAAAGTGATGCAGACAGGCTTTTTCCCTACCAAAGCTTGTAGCAAGCCCTTTTGGCTACTGTATCATTTGTCTAGTCATTGTAACTCAGACTCAATTCACTATGTTAATTTCGGTGTGTATGATCGAATGCATGTCTGTACATTAACTCTTAAGCTATTCTCCTATTGGTTGCAATGTGCAGATAATCGATAATTTATCCACACCCGATTAACTCTCAAATATATATGGATTTTTAACTCACTCACACACTCTCTCTGTTTCATCGTGTGCTTGCTCATCGTGCGCTTGTGGATTATTATTATTCATTAACAATAAACTATCTCTATAACTGGTGTTCAGGCTTTTTAATAATCTCGAGTAAATTCGCAATTCTACTAGGAGATTAAGCCTAGCTAAAATACTCAGTTACGGGATATTATTATTTGGAGTCAGATATTGAGGACATTATCCATAACATATTGGTGAACCGCTTTTAGAACACACACCATTCCTCTACGAATTCTGCTGCATACTCTCCAAGCGTATCTTAAAGAACTTCACATTGGAATTACTATTACAATTATTAACAATTCATTAACAGTCATAATAAATCCATCCATAGCATTGTTCCTTTGGAATTATTGCTGTATATTCGCATATTTAAACCAAAAGTGACAGTTTTTCTTTTCGGTGAGTCTTATATATATTTCTTGTTGTTATTTTTGATTTCTCTTCATATTGTATATTACAATCCTCGGCTTATTATTACTATTGCTTCTTCGTATCATGGCACTTGATAATTCGCTAAGCCTTTCATCTAAATCTATTTCCGTGGGTGCCATCTCTGTACCTTTACCTACTTTTAATTCACGAAAGGCTGAACTCTGGTTCGCTCGTTTAGAAAGCTTTTTTGTAGCAAACAAAATCACAAACCAGAGTACGAAATTTAGTTATGCAAATTCACTGCTGCCAGATGACGTCATTGAACAAGTGCCGGATGTCATTTTTAAGCCGGATCCTGACTCACCATTCGATTGTCTAAAAAGAGAGGTCATTCGTGTCACATCTCTCACTGACCAACAGACAATCGATCAACTTTTAGCCAACGTCGAGCTAGGTGACAATACACCGTCACAGTTAAAACGCCACATGACAAACTTATTAGGAAGTCGTACAGTAGACAAACGTCTACTATATCAATTGTGGCTCAGACGTCTTCCTCAAAACATTCAACAGATACTAGCAATGGGAGACGAAGACGTTGATTTTGATAGGCTAGCAGACATAGCCGACAGAATTTACGAACGGTCCAAGACTCACCTTGTATCTCAAATCCAATCAAGTTCAGCTGACGAGATCGCCGAGTTACGACGATCAGTTGATATCCTTACGAAACAGATAGCTCACATCCAATTATTGAATGCCTCCCACAGCAAGCGTAGAAGAACATCCACAAGCCGTAGACGACGTAGTCCAAGCACTACTAGACACAACATTTGCTGGTACCATAGAACATATGGCAAACAAGCTAGAAAATGTATTCCGCCTTGTAACTTTGCAAGCACACAGAAAAAGGGACGTCAAGACCGCAGGTTAATGACGACTGCACTCACTGACCACAAACTTCAAGACAGTCGTCTATTATATGTTACAGACAAAAGAACCGGCACACAGTTTTTAGTCGACACTGGGGCAGAGGTTAGTGTAGTACCACCTACTGCACTCGAGAAAAACACACCTGACCCCAAACTAAAATTACAAGCTGCAAACAGGTCTGACATCAAGACGTACGGCAAAAGGCGGTTGCAATTAAATTTCGGTCCTAAATCTAATTTTTCCTGGAGTTTCATCATAGCGGACGTCCTCGTTCCTATAATCGGCATTGATTTTCTGCAATTCCACAAAATACTGGTAGACGTCAGAAATAGGAAACTTGTCCTTGCCGAACAAAGTAAAGAAATTAGAGGAATTATATCAAATGAGACTTCCATACATTTATTAGTTAAACCTCATCAAGAGAACGACAAATACGTCAATTTACTTAATCAGTTTCCAGATTTATTACGACCGAGTTTCAAACACGACAAACCGACGCATACCGTCGTACACCACATAAAGACAGAGGGTCCACCAGTGTTCGCACGTCCAAGACGCCTTGATCCCTCTCGTCTGGCTATCGCAAAGAACGAATTCAACAAAATGATTGAGTTGGGCATCATACGCCCCTCCGATAGTCCGTGGGCATCACCGCTTCATATGGTACCTAAGAAAAACTCTTCCGAAGTTAGACCGTGCGGTGACTATAGAGCTCTCAACAGCCGGACCGTACCAGATAGATATCCTCTCCCACATCTGCATGACTTCACTCATAGCCTATCTGACGTGTCGATCTTTTCAAAAGTTGATCTCGTCCGTGCTTACCATCACATTCCAATTCATCCGGACGATGTTCCTAAAACAGCCATTACTACCCCCTTTGGACTATACGAATTCGTCCGCATGCCTTTCGGATTAAGGAATGCTGCACAAAGTTTCCAGCGTTTTATCGACCAAGTGGTACGGGGCTTACCGTTTGTGTATGCTTACATAGATGACCTACTTATAGCAAGCAAAGATGAAAATGAACATCTAACGCATTTGAAAATGCTTTTTGAGAAGCTAAACGAGTATGGGTTAGCGGTCAATCCTGACAAATGTGAGTTCGGAAAACAATCCCTCACCTTTTTAGGTCACGTACTTGATAAGCAAGGCATTAAACCAGTTCCTGAGGAAACACAAGCTATCAAAAATTATCCTTTGCCTGATTCATTCAAGAAACTACGACGTTTCCTTGGGATGATCAACTTTTACAGACGTTTTATCCCTAAATGTGCAGACTTAGCAAAACCACTAACTGATTTATTAAGGGGACGAGCTAAATCATTAGCAATGACACCGCAAGCAATTCAAGCATTTGATCAGTTGAAAAGCGCTTTAAGCACAGAGGCATTACTCGCACGACGAAAGGTTGATGCACCTTTAGCAATAATGACCGACGCTTCTAACGTAGCAGTAGGTGCTGTACTTCAGCAACGTGTCAATGAACAATGGCAACCCCTTGCATTTTTCTCAAAAAAGCTCAACGCAACGCAAACAAAATATAGCACATTCGGTAGAGAACTGTTAGCTATCTACTTAGCCATCAAACACTTTCGCTATATGTTAGAAGGCAATTCTTTCACGATATATACTGATCACAAACCTCTAACTAAGTCCTTGATGCACAATCATGATAAATACAGTCCGCGCGAAATTCGTCAACTAGAATTCATTTCACAATTTGCAGCTGATATACGCTATATTAAAGGCAATGCAAATGAGGCAGCAGATGCACTATCGAGATTAAATATCAATACCTTCTCGACCCCTGATATAGACTATCAAGAAATGGCAAAGCATCAAAAGCTCGATACGGAGCTACAAAAGCTTTTGCAGTCTAAGGAAACGAAATTATTATTCCAAAACATCCCCATTAACAACAAGGACACCTTAGCTTGTGATACCTCAACAGGTAAAACTCGCCCTTTTGTACCCTTCGGTATGAGACGAAATATTTTTGAGAAATTACACAATATATCTCATCCAGGTATAAAAGCCACTGTAAAGCTTGTCACAGATAGATTTGTATGGCCAAAAATAAACAAAGACGTAAGAAAATGGTCACGGGAATGCGTCCAATGCCAAAAGTCAAAAGTACATAGGCACATCATATCTCCTACCGGAATTTTTCCCGCCGCTAGCGCTAGGTTCGACCATATTCATATCGACATTGTTGGGCCGTTACCGATTTCTAATGGTTACACGCATATACTAACATGTATAGATAGATTTACGAGATGGCCCATAGCTGTTCCGTTAAAAGACACGTCAGCATCAACAGTGGCGAAGAAGCTGGTGAAACACTGGATTACAAACTTCGGTGTCCCTACAACAATTACGACCGACCGTGGAACGCAATTCGAAAGCAAACTATTTCAGCAACTTACAGATACTTTCGGTATAAAGAGAATTAGAACCACTGCTTATCATCCGTCTGCTAATGGAATGATAGAGAGATTCCATAGACAGTTAAAAGCCTCTTTGACGGCCGCACGAGGAGATTACAAATGGGATATCAAGCTCCCTTTGATACTATTAGGTATTCGCTCAACCATCAAACAAGACCTCGGTTGTTGTGCTGCTGAGTTGGTTTATGGAACAACATTACGTTTGCCTGGTGAATTTTTTGACCGTGCAACAGATATTCCAGCAGATATAACCAACTACGTACAACAATTAAAACAGCAGATGGAATCCATTAGGTCCGTTAAACCACGAACCCAAAAGGTGAAATCATTCGTACCCAACGAACTAGACAAATGCTCACATGTATTCGTCAGAAATGATAGAGTACGACAGCCGTTACAGACTCCTTACGACGGCCCTTTTAAAATCATCCGAAAGGACACTAAAACGGTTACAGTGGAAAGAGCAGGTAAACATGATACAGTTAGCATCGATAGAGTAAAACCAGCATTTTTAGAGAACACTGAAAAACAGGCAACTGTAAAACCGTCTAAACCCGCAGCAGAGCAAGCACCATTCAAACTACCTGCAACAAGCAACATTTCAAATCAAAATTCAGCAGCAGCACAAACTACAACAAGATCAGGAAGAAGAGTACATTGGCCAGATAGGTATGTAGCAACCACTATATTTATCTAGACCAAATCCTGAGACTACTCTTATAACACATAAAAATCCTACTTTATATTGATTACTATTTTTTTTATTGGCCCCACGGATCACCATTATGCTTACATTTTAACTTTATACAATTCATTAATGTTAAATTTACACTTGTATATACATGATATGAAACGTTTCAACACACAAGCTGTTATTACAATTTTACGCTTACTCATCATATTGAGTTGTACTTTTATTTTAAAAACAGTTCCGTTCTTTATCTCTTTGTCGAACATAGATGTTAATCGAATTTTTTTTTTTTGGTACATAAAAACATCAATGTTCTGGATGGGAGCTTATGTAGCAAGCCCTTTTGGCTACTGTATCATTTGTCTAGTCATTGTAACTCAGACTCAATTCACTATGTTAATTTCGGTGTGTATGATCGAATGCATGTCTGTACATTAACTCTTAAGCTATTCTCCTATTGGTTGCAATGTGCAGATAATCGATAATTTATCCACACCCGATTAACTCTCAAATATATATGGATTTTTAACTCACTCACACACTCTCTCTGTTTCATCGTGTGCTTGCTCATCGTGCGCTTGTGGATTATTATTATTCATTAACAATAAACTATCTCTATAACTGGTGTTCAGGCTTTTTAATAATCTCGAGTAAATTCGCAATTCTACTAGGAGATTAAGCCTAGCTAAAATACTCAGTTACGGGATATTATTATTTGGAGTCAGATATTGAGGACATTATCCATAAGCTACAGTAGTTCTCACTGTACCATGGATTTTCCATCTATTTATGAATTTTAGAAGATAGCTGTTCTCCATTAATGTTTTACTAAGCAACTTAACATCATCATCAATTGCATCATTTGTACAAATACGATTATTTCGATTCCGACACATTTATCCTTTGTAACAACCATACAGACATCATAGTGATTCAATACAGTTCAACCATCTATAAAATTCAGATGTGAGAAAGAAAATCGGAGTAGAATTTATTATTTTTTGCAATTTAGAAGACTTTCCCGGTCTCCCACATTGTACGAGCATTCCAGTTACCTAAATAAATGGTTACCCTGATTGTCAGAAGGGGCATCAGCATCGTGACTTCCGGAGGAACTCGACTTTCACCATGTGACGTCATAACTCCTTCAAATGGAGACTTTCTAACTCCTAGGGCAGCGTTTAAGTCGTTTGAGTAATTTTTTCTGGTTAGCGTTTTTTTGGCGAGATAGACTTCTACGGGATAGGGTCGCTAACCCCATGCTCAGCCCTTCTTCTTTATCAGAGTTTGTGACCGGCAGTATCCTCAGAGGAGCTACAGGAGGAGTTAGGACTTACTATGTATTTAATAAAATTTACACATTGGTAAGTGATATAATTTGTTCGATTTATTACTTTTCCTTGATAACTCAATTTAATTGAAAAGTGCAAATAATGAAAGTATAGGTCACCCATCAGAATTCTTTATCCAACGATGTCTTGAATACATTTTTTCCAATTCTTTCTAGCTGTTATTCATCTTTTTTATATCTGCAATATGTTCTTTGAATTTTCTGTTTTCCTCGTTCCTTCAGGATTCCAAGTTATGTTCTTGACTCGTGGTGCAGTTTGGTGATTTCTGTAATGTATGTCCTATCCACTTCCAATGTCTTTTCCTAATTTCCTCTTCAGATAGAAGCTGGTTTGTTCCCTGTCACAGTAGGCTGTTGCTGATGGTATTTAGGCAAATGACATTGAGTATTTTACGTAGACAATGGCTTATAAATGTCTGTACCTTCTTGGTCGTGGTTGTAATAGTTCTCCACGTTCTAGTTCCGTTAAATAGAACGAACTGTCTTGACGTTCGTATCGAAGATTCTCACTTTAGGTTAATATCAAACTATTTTCGGGAAAGAATTCTGGAATATTCCTCTTGTAATCTTTAAAAAGAAACTTGCAAACATCTAACCACTTGGCTGTATACCGTAGTACAAAAAATCAGTTTGTTATGAGAAAAATTGCTGAACTATAATTCCATTCTAGTAAATTCAGTCCCTATAGCTGTATATGATCTCTAGTCATTCTGTAATTTATGACAATTAAGGCTTCTATATACCGATCGATATGAGAGCTTTGATACTATTCAGCTGCCCAGATCGAATATTCTAACTGTTATATTATCAGTCCAAATGGTAGACAAACATCAAGTATAATTTTAGACTTAAAGATGTCATATTTATCATCAAATATGTCCAGATAATATTTGATCTTTTGATCGAGATCATGAATCGATTGATCTTTGAGGATTCATCAACAGTGCACCTCCACAAGACATCTACGATATTAAACCACTGTTTATCATTGTCTTCAGTAAGTTATTATCTCACAACAGACTCGGTTGAACTCCACTGGTCACGGCTTCTCACTAGAACTCCAGGAAATACCTTTTGGATACAGTCATTAGTGAGTGAGGCGGGATCATGAATGAGCACTACCGAGAAGTTTCATACTAGGACGAAACAGCCACCCAATGCTTGTTGATTTTCCATGGTGGTCTAGTTTTAATCGACTATTAAAAAACTCAAACTAATCAAAGAATATACTACAATGGTTAAATATAAATTAAAACTTGGAGCTTGTCCATTTATATTCAGATGTCCTCATTTATTCTTTCCTAAAATAGTATATTATATTTACATTCTAATTTACTCAGTGTTAATTACATTTTGATGATCTGAATGACATGGCTCAAAATCGTTTGCAATGCCACGGGTGCATCCACTCTTTGTGTTCTCCCAAATTCTAATCTTCTGAATTCTTGATGTCCCTTTACATGTTCCCTTTCCAAATTTATTTCAATGTATTATGCTCCTTGAATATCATCTTCAAACGCTAATCTTTTCGACTACTGCTTATACTCTTACCACCTCTACCACTATGGGATTTGCATCGAAAACTGCATCTCTGTGCTAATGTGGTGTGGCAACTCGAACTGATGTACGCATGTACGAAATTCTACGTTGTTACTGACTGATTGACTGACATTTTAGTAACACTGCATTTTATAAGTTTGACCGGTTTACTAATGAAACATTCATTAACCTTCTGGTTATCCAACGACCTACATGAATATGTTGGCTACGTTTCCTGCAATCTGGATATTTTAACAAGTTATCTAATTTTGTTTGTTTTTAATACATCATTATGCCTATCATTTGCATAACCTATGCAAGTGATTTTCTGAAAAGTGTTCAACCTTTAGTTGTACAAATTAGGAAAGAGTTCAATTAGAGAGATCGTGGTCGCTGACAATATACATTGAAAACAATGAACACAATCCACATGTCGACTCCTGAACTGCTGATATCTAACTAGCGATCACTCAATATGTCATAAACAACTTATACGAATAACATACAATCTTACTGGTTATTACTGACTATTGTTTTATGACCCTTTTTATACACCTAATTTGATCCTTGTAGTCAAACAGGGTGCTTGTTACCTGTGTGGTTGTGCCACAGAATTGAATTGTACTATTCAGATTGTAGCGTTAGAGCCTATATGGTACCCGGTTTCCTGTGAAGCAGGATTTAGCTGTACTGCTCAGGTTAAGCCTGGATGGTGTCTAGCTCTCCTGTTAAACGGAATTGGGCTACACTGCATGGGTTGTCATGTAAAAGACTAGATGGTGTCTAGTTCTCCTGAAAACCAATGTAACATTACACTGGCCCACAAGAGTATATTATATAATATATAACTTATATCCTGTTGACTATCTCTAACCACCACCATATCTCAACATAATACATACGATGTTGAATCACCTAGATTAGTCGATAGTATTCGATCTGCACTGAAAAAGGCTTGACATACATGACAATACAATGATCAACCAATTGTAAACACACTTCATTCCTATAGGAGGTGAGGCACGGCCCAGATGGCTCAATGATAACATCTTTGACTATGAAGCTGCTTGACACGGGATCAAACCCGTCAGAGATCATCCATACCTTCAAGATTATAGGTACACCTTACTAACAAGTGTCCAGTTGTACGAAACCTAGATTTAAGGTTTCCTATTAACTACCATCATATCATTAAGGGAGGTTAACCATCTTTTTCTTTCTGTTCACATAAATCAAATCTGAAACACTCAATGATAATGGTTTCTAAGATACATCTTCCTAGAAAAATTTATTCCAACAATATACAAACACCAAAACATTCAACATCTAACTGATCATTTTCAATTCAATGTTAATCAATAATACTCTTTAGTAATAAGAAACATAATAAAACAAAATTCATTATTGATTGAGATCATGAATTGATTGATGTTAGACCAACAACGAAAACCTGGATGACCATTTCGTCCTTTTATGGGACTCGTCAACAGTGAACATCTATGATCCCACTCGTGGGATTTAAACCCAATTCAGTTTGATTCAATCATCAATCTATTCATGATCTCAATCAATCATCTTCACAATCCTATACTGATAATTAATTATCACTGTCAATTCATACAACTTAAATATCATTGTATATTTTGATTGATGAAGAATTATTTCCATGAATCTCTTGCAATAGGGATAATGTTAGTTAGATTTCATTATAAGCCAATCATCATATATCAACTACTTTGTTATGTAACATTAAAATCAATGAACTATTCCGTAGTTGATTATTCTTATGAGAGGGGGGGATACATTGATATATGTATATATCACATTACATTTGTATATTCTAATAAGGATTGTTTCTTCAAAATTATTGACTAATTTTCTTTTTATTGATAGATAGTTTCTTTAAACCATACTATTCACATGGTAACCACAAATTTGCACTGGTACACTCATTACACTCGTGCACGCACGCACACACACACAAGTACGTACGCACAACTGCCCACATAAATAAATACAAAAGGTGAAATCCTTTAGTAATCATTTAAGAAGTACAATAGTTTATAAAAATACACACACACACAGTAATGCCAACATATTTGTATCAGCTTATTGATACGTAATAAAAAGCACAGAATTTTGGTTGAACTACTTATTATATACTGAAATCGACTATGAATTGATTAATAATAGTTGCCTTATATAAAATATTGAGTATATTCTATTAGATTATTACGTTGATTCATATTTGTCAGAAGGGTTTTATGAAGATTTCAGTCATTTTATAGTTGAATTCATGAGTTAATTGAAGCTAGACCATCATTGAAAACCTGGAAGCATTGGACGACCGTTTCATCCTAATATGTGACTCCACAGCAATGCATATCCACGATCACGCTCAGAGAGATTCGAACTCAGGACCTACCAGTCACGCATGCGAATGCTCAACGTCTAGACCACTGAGTGGGCATCCAATTGTGTTAATGCTTAACTCCAGCTAATCATCAAAATTGAACGACACATCAACCATCGTCTTTAGTGATTTGTTATCTCACAACAGACCTGGTTGAACTCCATCGGTCACTGCTTCTCACTAGAACTCCAAGAAATACCTCTTGAAGTCATTCATTATTGAGCATACGATGATTATTATCATAATAGGTTTTGTGGAGATTTTAGTAATTTTATAGTTGAACTCAGTGGTCTAGATATTAATCGTTTGCGCGCATGGCTGATAGGAGCTAGGTTCAAATCCCGCGAAGCGGATCGTGGATACGCACTATAGATGAATCTTGTACTAGGATGAAACGACCTTCCAGTGCTTTCAGGTTTTCAATGGTGGTCTAACATCGGTCAGTTCAAAATATCATTCAATAACTTAATAATCTTCACAACCCTCTACTGATCAATAAAGTTAAATGTCGATTGTTAACTTACAGAAAGTTTCGAACATTCGGTCTGTACAAGTTCGTGCTTGTTAGTAAGAAATACCTGCTATCTTTAAGGAAGTGATGCTTCGTGTTAGATTCTTTGATATCGTATTCCGTTTCATTATCAGAGATGAGACTGATAAGTTACTTACAAAGTGACTAGTTTCAACCAACCAAAAATTTGCGTTCAAAATTTCTTACCGATCCTCTTCAGTCGAATAACATCAAAACACAGTATGCATAGTGTCAAGTCTCTTGAACTATTGATGGATAAATAATAATTATATCAGTGTCATTAGTGATCATTGATCGATATAAATACATTGTTTCTAATTATCCCTTTGAATTCTAGCAACCACTTAATCCAGGATCCCAGTATTCCTTAAGTTGAATTCATATTTTCAACTCTCTAAATCAAAAACTCTATGAGTCATCTAACTGTCCGATGATGAACTTACTTACTTACGCCTGTTACTCCTCGTGGAGGAGCATAGGTCGCTCACCAGCACAATTCATTCAACCACGCCCTTTAGCAATCCTTCCCAGTTACTTGCAGTTATTATTCGTTTGTTTCATAACTGCTTCTCTTTTCAAATGTAATATGTTCTTTGACCTTCCACTTTTCCGTTTCCCTTCATAATTTCAAGTTAGTGCTTGCCTCGTAATGCAGTTTGATGATTCGCATAATTTATGTCTTATCTATTTCCATAGTGTTTTTCTAATTTCCTCTTCAGCTGGAAGCTGGATTGTTCTTTCCCACAGAAGGCTGTTACTGATGGTATCCGACCAATGGATGTTGAGTATCTTGCGTAGACAACTATTTATAAATACTTGTACCTTATTGATTATGGTTGCAGTAAGTCTGCAAGTTTCAGCTCCGTACAGTACTCCGATGATTAAGCAAAGTATTTTACCTAATTCATAGCTACTTAACACGATTCATACTATATTGAAGTATCTTACTTTCCTTATGTATGATACATTTCATGAGTAGAAATAATTAACTTGGATTAATAAAATAGCTCACTAAATGAATATACATTTAAAGTTAAGCTTTCCAACTATTGATCAACTAACCTAGTTAGCAGCGTCCCGGATAGCTCAAAGGTCACGTCTTTGTCTGTGAAGCTGGGTGACGCAGCATCGAATCCGCTAGGAAGCATCAGTTCATTCAAGATTACAAATTCACCTTGCTGAAGAGTCCCAAGTAGGAGGAAAAAACCCTAAATGAGCCCCTCTGGGGCCACTGCCGGTTCAAAAAACCGGATAAAGGAGAAGGTTGGGCATGGAATAAACAACCCCATCCCGCAGAAAACTAACTCGCTGAAAAACACTAGCTAGCCTAGTTTCGTCCAGTTTAATAAACTTTTCAATGATCTACTCCATAGTATCAGTTTTGTAATTAGTTAAATGTTACGATAATACACTTAATGGTTATTGATTAGAATATTTTCAAGACATTTCCATTCATCCATAAACATTTGTAATTTATCAGAAAAGGAGTTTTGTAGAGATTATAGTAAATTAATAGTTGAATTCATGAGTCGATTAAAGTTAGACCACTATGAAAAACCTGGAAGCAACGAACGGCTGTTTCGTCCTAGTAATGAACTCTTCAGAAGCACGCATCTACTATCCCTTAGGCGAGATCACATGCAAGACCAAAGGTCTAGGGTTAGAATCCCGTGAGCAGGATCGTGGATGAACACTGCCGAAGAGTCCTATGATGATGATCTAGCTTTAATCAACTCACGAATTCAACCAGTTGTGATTTAGACTGATCGTTTATCATCTTCTTCCTGAGACTAATTTGTTTGTATTCATTAATTGATAAGTAAGATTTGTTTCAACTATGAATAGTTAACGGTTACAAACATTATCTCTTACCTTCATTTGGTATTGTTTACTTGAATCTTTCGATCAATATTTAGAACTGTCATTGATCATTCCCTTATTAAGTTCGAATCCCAGGGTGAACATCAACACTGAGATACAAGTATATCCAGTTGATGAATCTCAAATAGGAAGAAACGCATATCCTGGATTCTACTGTTAACCACTATCCATCTTTGCTTAGTTTCTCTTACCATTTAACTTCCCTTTTTAAAATACATGACATTTACATGTATTAACCATAATTAATAATTTCTCTTTACTTTATCCGTGTAAAATAATTGATTCTATGAGACTTAACTAATTTTCAGCAAATGTATGACATTTAAATCATTGTACCAAGTTGTAAATGAGGAAAAAACAACATTTTCCTAGTTGAATATTCATGAATCGATTTAAGCTAAACCAAAAGATACTAAACAACCGTCTCGTCCTAGTATGGAACTTTTCAGCAGTGCACATCCATGATGTTGCCCCGACGGGACTCGATCCTAGGACCTTCGCTTTCGAGCGCGAATGTTTAACGTCTAGACCACTGATCTGGCATCCAAAGGTGTTCATGTCTCATTTTAATCGATTCGTGATTTTGCGCAACCATTCATTCATTATCTGATGTAGATACCAGTCTCTATCCGATATGAATTGGATATTTGTTGAATTCACGCCATGTTTTGTTTGTAATTCATGAATGCTTAAGAAAAAACGGTTTTCATCGAGTATTCATATCGACTAGAAAATAATTTTCAGAGAAAAATGAATTGAATATTAAGTACAACAGTTTTGAAGGTATGATCATTGAAAATGTTCAAGATTTGTGGCACTAATTAGAAGATAGTTGCACAGTATTATGGATTGATCTTCGCCGTGTATTAAGGACATTGTATTCTAACTCAGTGGTCTAGAGCTTAAGCATTCACGTTCAAGATTGAAGATGATGTGTCCGATTCCAACGTTTGGTATGATGAATGCTTAGTGCTGATGAGTCCCATTCCAAAACGAAATGGTCGTTCAGAATCATTTTCTTTAAAGGAAATTCCTTATTACTTAGAATAAAAGTTGGTAACATTGTCAAGAATGACACTAGAACATTCACTTCTAAACTATTCAACTAAGAGAATGTCAACGCACAAAATAATTCTATTTGAATAACAGATTTTTTCATTATGATGAGTTTAAATTGTACTTAACTGAATACATAACATCATGAAGGTATTTATCTGTATGAATAAAGTTGTCATCTCATATTGTCAATAGATGAATGACTTTTCTATAATTTGAGTTCAACTCATACTTACTTACTTACTTACTTACTTACTTACTTACTTACTTACTTCCACACTTACTTGCTTACTTACTTGCATACTTACCTACTTACTTACTTACTTCAACACTTACTTACTTACTTACTTACTTACTTACGCTTGTTATCCCTCATAAAGTAGAATATGCCACTCAGTAGCATTCTTCATCTCGAGCTCATTTAAATAAGGAAGGTTAGATATGGAATGAGTTTCTATTATGATTTGTGAGTTGATTTTTTTCGGTTTTCTGCAGTTTTCTCCCAGGTTTTTTGTCGCTAGTTTCCTTTTTAGTTTGTCAACAGTGTAACTACCATGAAGAATATACAACTGTTTTCTATTACTATTCATTTGAAGAAAACTATTATTCATTTTACATCGATGTGTTATCTATCTATGTATGTTGGGTATCTTTTTTGCTGGGGGTGAGGTTAGTGGTGGGATGGGGATGGAAGTGGAAATTCATGACTAACTTATAAGATCATATCTTTCTATACATAAACATATCTCCTTATTCTATATATATGGATACCATATAGAATGTACTCCGAATGTTTATTGAAATCTTCAATGAATATTGTATAAACGGTAGATGAATACATGATTCTATTGATAAACATATACATTGATATATGAACACATGTACCATGGAGACATTTATGAATGGGGGGAAAGAAAGAATAGTTAACGGTATAGTATTCTTTTGTAATAAGAAATGACTCAGTTATGGTAAACATTGATCATATTGATATTTGGTTATTCTAATAAGTAATAGTCTAACTAAGTAGTATAGTAGTATAGACAATAAGAAGTTCGTTTCATTATAAACATATGAATGGGAGATGATTAAGTATTAGTATATGTCAACAACAAAATGGTACAAATCTGAATGGGCTTTTTGTTTTTCTTCTATAGTAGTACAATGGAAAAGATGTTCTATTGATTTATTCATTTAAATTAGTTACTAACTAGTGATATTTTACTTTTATTTCATTCTGATTGTCTACTGAAATTGTTTTATTGATTGACATATTTATGACTGTTATTCCCCGTGAAAGTGCATAGACTACTGACCAGCATTCTTTATACAGCTCTGTCCTCTAAAATCATTTCCATTTGTATCTAGTTACTATTCATCTTTTACATGTCTGCTTCCAATTCCAGAAGTAGTGTGTTCTTTGGCCTTCCACTTTAGCGTTTCCTTTCATGATTCCAAGATAGCGCTTGCCTCGTCATGCAGTTTGATGATTTCCTACTGTATGTCCTATCCATTTCCATCGTTTTGTCCTAATTTCCTTTTCAGCTGGAAGGTGGTTTCTTCTCTCCTTTAGTAGGCTTTTGCTAATGGTATCCGACAAACAGACATTCAGTTTCTTACGTAGACAATTGTTTATAAATACTTGTACCTTATTGATGATTTTTGTAATAGTTCTCCACATTTCAGCTCCATACAGTAGGAATATATCGACGTTCATTCTAAGCATACTGCTGGTTCCAAGTCAGGGTAAACGAGTAGGGATGGGTGTCGGGTCGGTAACTCCATCCCATATAAAAAATCATGCTAAAAACAAATTAAACCATTTATGTTAGTGTTTAATTAACGCCACTAATTTATTATGGTCAGCAGAAGCTCAAAATAAATCAAGTAATTGGATTCTAAAAGCTCCAACTTTTAATCAAACTTTTACTTATGATCTGTAAGAAGTCAAATCAAGTGATATTCAGTATTAAGTTTAGTGGGGAACCACTTCATGGTATTTTCATAGCTAACAAATTATATCATAATATCAATTGCAACTTACAAACCATCCTGATACATAAATATCAGTGAAAATAATGGTCTAGAAGTTAAGCGTTCGCTCGTCAGACCTAAGGTCCTGAGTTTGAATCCTTCGAACCGGATCGTGGATGCACACGTTGAAATGTCCTATAATATGAAGAAACCAGTGCTTTCAGATTTTCAGTGGTGATCCAACATCAATCGATTCATGAACTCAACTATTAAATCACTAAAATATCTATAAAACCTCTTTCTGACGAAATATAATTACTATCAGAAGGGAATTTGTGGAGATTGTAGTAATTTCAGCAGTCGTGATCATGAGCCAATTGAAGCTAGACCGCCTTTGAAAACCCGGAAGCACTGGACAGCCGTTTCGTCCTATTGCGAGACTCCTCAGCAGTGAGCATCCACGACCACGCCTCGCTGGATTCAAACCCAGGACCTGTCGGTTCCGCGCCAGGCGCTCAACCAACTAGACCACTGAGCTGGCATGCATCCGACTGTGTTAATGTCTAACTTCAACTAATCGACGAAATTGAGCGACGCATCCACCACTGTCATCGGTGAGTTACTACCTGACAACTGACCAGGTTGAACTCCACTGCTGAGGAGTCTCACAATAGGACAAATCGACCATCCAGTGCTTCCAGGTTTTCATGGTGGTCCAGTTTCAATTGGCTCATGATCTCAACCGTTGAAATTACTACCATGTCAGCTGTTGAAATATATAAATACGTTAATTTTATCATACTACTAATAAGTAGTTTTAATTGTATAGTTCTATTCACAAGTAATATAATTATTATACAATACTAATTAAATAAAGGTGAATAAGTTTTTATGTTTACTGTTTAACTATTTGTTTGTTTTTGGCACCGATCATCATCATCCACCATATGACTAATACCCTAAAATAGTAATGAACTATGTTTTACTTTATTGTTTAGTCAAATAATTAGGTTATTCGTTAGTAAATAAATTCATGTTCTTATTAGTTACTAACCTTATTGATGATGAATAACAATAAAGATCATAATGACTATTCAACACAATAAAACTAATGAGAAGCTCGAACTAATCAAATTCAATCAATATAAGGATGTCGATATTCTACAAATGTTCAACAGAACTCAAATCAAGAAGCCATGATTCACCTGATTAGAACGTTAGTATATTTCCATGCCAAAACTCGACAACAACCAATCATTATCATTCTCGTCAACAAACCAAATGTGCTGAACGAATAGTAGATAGTAGAAAAGTGGAAAATTCTCCTCTCTTCCTCTTGCGGGACTCGAACCCAGGACCGTCGGTTCCTAGCGCGAACGCTTGATGTCTAGACCACTGATCCGGCATCCAACATTCTAATGTTTAACTTCAATCAATCAATGATGTTTCGCTATACTGATAATTTTCATATGCTGATTAGTGATTATTGTCAATAAGTAGTGTAAGATCCATTTTGAATGTTTTGTGTGTTGGTGAAAATCCCTCCATGTATATACTTGTACTTTGTTCCTATTGATCCCCTTAGTTGTACATTGTTGTATTTTGATTACATCTGAATTGTTAATACTTGTATTTTTCATTATAGTTTTTGTTTTTCTTACGCATTCACCAAGTTTGTGTTTCTTCCTGAACTGCATCTGTGTTGTTTTACTTGACACTTGTTCTTGGCGGTAGCCATATTTATTTGCTCCTCCTTTTGTGCGTGTGTTCTATCCAGCCAGGATAGAATAATGTTCATTTGTTGTGGCTGGTAATTTTCCTTCATCTTCCATCAACTCCTTTATTTATTGTAATTTAGATTTATTGATTGAACAATTATTGGTTGAATTGCCGGGTGGTAATATTTGTTTAGTTAACAATTTACATTTAAATTTATGATGAATTATAAAACCGCTATTTACCCGATTACTTGTTTTGATTTTGACGGGCGAAGGCGCGTGTCTAACGTACCTGGAAGGCTATTCAGCAGTCCGAACCGTAGTTTGGATTCTACAAGTAGTTTTCGGAGTTCTAGTGAGAAGCCTTGACTAGCAGAGTTGAACAGTGTTAGGTGTAGTTCAGTTACCCATCAAAAACATTAGAATATGGTCGCGCAATATCGTGGATTAGTTGAAGTCAGACATTAACGCCATTGGTTGCCGGATCAGTGATCTAGACGTAAAGTGTTTGACGTAAAGTGGGTCCGATTCCCATATTTAGGATAGTGAATGCACACTGATGAGTGGTTTCATAGTGGAAAGAAATGATTATCCAGTGGCTGAAGGTTTTTAATGGTGTTTTAACTTTGATCGGTTCATCATCTCAATAAGAACTCAACAATCTCTACAAACCTATATTTATAATCCATCTATGTTGTAATACGAATCCTTTGAATAAATCCCATAATATTATTTCCACGGATAAGTTTAATCGACTGCAACTAGTGGTTGACAGTGAAGCACATCAAAAAGACTTCTGAAACTGTTATATCCCTATGAGAATAATGAATGGTAACTGTTGAAATCTATTTATGTAATAATCTTCAATAACTAAACTATACATATTCATCTCCCTATTATTATGAGCTTGATTTTGACCTATGAACTGTCATTATATGATTTATCATTCTTGATTTATGCCCTTTCTATCAATTATTATCTCCCACATTCACAGCCACATTTGGCCAAATCTTGTACAGATGTTATTTTCCATTTTATGGTATGATGTGGTCTGTGTGGTTGGTATATAAACGCAGTATGTTTGAAATACATGACTCATATCTCAAAAGCTGAGATTGGTGTTCTGGACTCAACATCCAGGACCGGTAAGAAATCTAGACCGCTAGTACGGGTTTTATGTGTCATTGGTCCGGTCGATGTATCATTGTTCTCTAATTGGCAGTATTATTACGTCATATATTTGTAAGGGCACAGAGCCACAAATTTTAACAGAAACATCCTCGATGCATCTAGCGTGAAATCTGTATTCAAATCTTTTTTCTAGTTTGGTCCAACCATTAAACATAAAGCAAGACAACTTTTCACAATCGTCTATTCTCTGAAGTTTAGCAAAAATATGTTTGTAAATATTCCAGTTGAAATAGCCGACGTTTTTAAACTTCCAAGGAAGTATACCTGGAGCACGTACTTTTTGTATGACTCATGATTAATGATTACCACATTACCTATATATATATATATCATTAGTTGAGATCATGAGTCAATTAAATCTACAGCATCATGGGAAACCTGGAAGCAATGGACGGCCGTTTCGTCCTATTGTAAGACTACTCAGTGTGAATGCGCATCCACGATTCCGCCTCGTGAGATTCGAACCCAGGACCTATCGGTCTCATGTGAGAACGCTTAATCTCTAGAACGTTTATACATTTCTTTGTAAAATTACTGGAGCTTTACTCTAATGAAAATTCGTCTTTTGTTTTTGTTATTTCTAGCTGCTTTAACACGTGAAGTAATAAATATTGATGCAATTATTAAAGTGTTCATCTCAGTTATACTCAATGTGTTCTGTTATATTCGGTGTGCATTAATTCGTCAATATTCAAGTAAGTAGTCAATAGTTTATTTTGATAATTACTCGTTAAAGTGTACCTGAATTGAGAAATGTTCATTAGTCATTACATTATTCAATATGTTCATGTTGTCTTGTGAAAATCTATGTTGAACAGATTATATTCTTTGTTCTAAATCAGTATGATCATAAAATTTCCATTGTCTTTCTAAACAATATTGTCAAATGTACTACCGATATCCGTAAATATAAGTTGTATGTATCAGCCGCCAAATGCTCTGTTACGCCCGAGAGTGGAGAGAGTTCGCTCTCCCTACCCAAATGCTCTCACATTTACACACGTATATATCCTCTGACAGGGAAGTCCTATTCACTGCCATCTCGCACCACGCGTGTTGTTTACGAAATTGAGAGGATGAAAAGCTAATGCCTGGCGCTTTCACCGGGTTGGCGGACATGCAGAGTCCACCTTCGGGAGTTGGAAAACCCCCATTCCAAACCAATGGTGCACATGGGCACCAGTATCCTGAGGGAACAAATGGATTAGGAATCAATCGTTGGTCACCGGCTACCATGGGACTGCATCTCTTTACGATGCTCCACTGCCTCGTGGGTGAGACCTTCAGGTCGAAGGTTCCGGTTGTGGCTCCCTAAGAAAACCACCTGCTTCGGTTTGGGCACCCAGGCAGTATCACAGCCCTCACACATATCAAATGAGTTCTGTGTGGCGCATATGTATGTTAAAGTATGTATCATCATTACTTTTCTGCGGGTTGTGACCTCGTGTGTTTGTACTCTCGCCTGCTGATTCCACTTGTACTCCTTTTGGCATGATCTCGGTATTCGTCCGACACCACGAGATCGCCAACGAAATAAACTTGGTTACGCGCTATCATCGCCTCCTGATTTGTTTGATACTCGTTACTCTGTAGTGGTGCTCATAGTAAACCGCGACTCGACACCACATTACACTTTCGTGAATGTGTGTCCTATCCACTCTCAGAGCTTTTTCCTTATTTTCCCCCCACTGGGTTCTGGTTTATTCTTTCTCACAGTAGGTTGTTGCTGATAATGTCGGGTCAACGGATCCGAAGTATTTTGCGTAGACAACTTTTATTAAGCACTTGTATCTTGCGGATGATGGCTTCCGTAGTTCTCCTGGTTTCCGCCTCATATAGCAGAACTGTTTCGATATTCGCATTGAAAATTCTAACTTTGTTGTTTGTGGACAGTTGTTTCGAATTCCAAATGTTCTTCAACTGTAGATGCACTGCTCTTGCTTCACCAATCCGCGCTTTCACATCTGCATCATATTCACTGTGTTCATAAATGATGTTGTCCAGATATTTAAAAGTTTTTATATCCTCCGAAGAATTCTATGCTATGTATGATTTGGTTGGTTCATGATGTGTTGTAACGGAGAATCTTGCGTTTCCCTTTGTGTATGTTAGGATACGCAGCTGCTTAGGCTGCTGCTACACTAGTCGTCTTCTTCTGTATTTGTTGATGCGTGTGCGATAGGAGAGCCAGATCATCTGCAAGGTCTGGTTCGTTCGACGGCACCCATTGCCTGTATTTGCAGTTCGACTGAAGGATCTTGGCGTTGAGTGAGCCACGATCTTAAAACCACGACCTACTGCCGGGTGATTGCAGATTGGAGGTTTGAAACTCCATGAGCTTTAAGAAAGACATTCACCAAGGTACAGACTGCAATTTTCATTTCAGTATAAACATGGAGTTTCACCATTACTCTAGATGATCTACTATATTTACGATACTTCACAAACTGTACAAGCTCTCACTTGAACTAGTCATATATATTATTTTTGTTAACCATCACCCCCAAACCCTTTCATGACAAGATATATTTATTCACTTCATACAACTACAAACATACTACAATGAATGAAGAGATATTTGTATACTGAAAATCGTATTTACTAAAATAGTGAGTAAAAACGAACATCATGATGTATGAAAATACTGGAAGCAGCAGACCTTATGACTGACATGACACCTAGTTTGTTTACATTAGCCATGTTTTCCTAAAATTAAGATGGAAGTATAAACTTTGCAGCATAAGAGCTATGAAACAACCTAAATAATAATAAATACTACTACAAGCCGATAAATAAAACATGAAAGTTCATAAAAACTGTCTTGCTGATTGTTACGGGAGAACTGAAGACACTTGGCTAATTAAAACCTTTTTATTGTGTTTGATTAATTTCACTGTGTTTTTGGATGTATTTATTTTACTTAACTTCTGAACTTGTTTGTTTATATCATTATTTTCGGACATTTTGGTTTCTGTTTGTCTTTGGTTTGGTAATTGGGAGTTTTTACTCCGGGAACCTACAAAATTGATGGTTTGTTTGTAATCTTTATAAGTATTGTTGTCAGGACGACATTTGGGTCGACTATTTGTGAATTGCGAATAAACTTTGGTACCTAAATTGGAGTTTCGTTCTATGATTGATTTGGGTTCGTAAATTGCAAATAGATCGATATACTGTACTTCAATAACGGGAACGAGCAAAAACCTGGACGTAACACTGATGACAATGGATAAAATGAATGTTTTGTCTCCACAGATTACGAATAGCGAACAATAAATTAAACCAGAATAATGTTTTGTGGCCAATATTTAATATAGTTCTGACGAAACAATCGAAAATCATGCCATTTTGTACTAGTTTGATGAAATCCTTTATGAAATAAACGTGAATATATTCTACTCATATTGTTTAAACTTGATCATCAAAACGTATTGGTAACAATACGCATTTAGAACATTGAATACGAATTTTCCGGATGTTTATATTTCGTAAACCAATTCAGTTAGATACGATGTCAAACGTGTAAATTGTATTTGAAAACGAGTGATGCTCCAGTTATTTAGTAAGACGGAGAAACAAGTTGAGTAATTGTGACAACAACTAAAATTGATGAGCATGCAGCAACATACGCCGACTTGAAAATAGACAAGCATACAAACAAATAAATGACTCAGAAACAATCAAAAGGTCTGCTTTATACGAAATGTAGAATAATTAGTGTGTGTTTAACAACTGGGTGATGCAAGTTTAATTAAATGCTGGAAATGTGGCTGTGCTCTGTTTAGCCCAACCCAGCATTTCAAAACCTTAGCATTGGTGATGTGATATTATGATCACTACTTCTGATAGAGTGAATAGACATCAACGATCGACAAGTAAGAAGCGTTTTTTAACAAGATGATCAACGGTGTGCATAAGCAAGACGTTCAATGAAAACTTGATATTCCATTAATGTTCAGGCATCGTAAAATCATTTCGTTCAAAACACAGCCTATGTCAGTTATTGTTCTTGGGAGATTTTGTAACCTGAAGTCACTTGTTTCCCCACCAATCAAATTTGCAAAAACGAAGTACTCAGCTGTCGAGAACGTTGAATAAAACTGATCCTGGTGAAGTAGTACTTTAAAGTTAATCATTTTAAGTTTGATCTCTGTTTGTACAGGTGATATGTCAAATGGTTTAGTTAACTATCAATAAAACAACTCCTACCTATGTGGTGAGTCAAATATGACAAATGACTATTTCCAATTCGTTCACTTTTGTATTTATCGTGCAGATACTTGCAATTTACGTTACTTTTCTGTTTGAGAGTTCCATTCCAAATATTCTTTGTTAGTTTTGAAACTGTACTGCATACATGACATGTTTACTCACAATCGACATCCACAATAATAATGCAACAGGTTTCTGAATGCATCATATCCGGCGGCCAAACTTCAAATTCTGTATAAAACAACATGCTCAGTAACTCAATCAAAGGTTGATAAGCATCCTTTTCATGTTACCGCCAATTGTATTTATAAATTTACGTGTACCTGCCAGAGCAGCTACACTGGCCGAACAGAAAAGGAGGCATATCTCAGATTTTTTAAACATGTTCCAAAAAGCCTCAGAACAAGAGAAAGAAAGACTGTAAATAGTGCAATCACCAAACATCTTCTTGATACAGGACATCAGGCCGATACCCTACAATCATTCAAGGTGATTAGTAAGCAGCCAAACTCCAGTCTTCTGGAGTTTGCTGAAGTAGTTGCTATCAGGCGCCAAAAGCCTGATTCATGTGTTCAAAAGGAGATGATTATTAATCTTTCCTTGCCTTGGTGATTAATATTCCTTTGTTATATCTTGATATTTCTTCTTTGCTTTGAACTCTTTCTTTCATTTATCACACCATTGAGTTTTATGCCAACTATCTTATTTTATCAACTCAACTCTCCTCATTTTGTTCCTATCAAGGTTTACTTGTTTCTAACCGTTTGAACTGTTGTCAAAATGTTCCTTCATCACATAAGGTATATTTTTACAATATTCAGTCTATTAATTTTTTTACAACCTTGCTATACTATACGAAAATGCCTTCAATATGACTTCCAATCAAACTCTTTCATGTAAATCATCTAAACCCATTAATTATGATTTTAAATATCACAGGTTGTAAGCAGCTGACGAGAACCAACGAAATAAAAAGGAATTCATGCTATTCTGCTAGAATATTTGTTCTTGCTCTTTTCAAAATGATAAGGCAACTATGTGTATAAAATTTCCACAGTTGTTCAATCACATATTCTTAACTGTTTTCCATAATATGATACCATGCTACTCAGTTTTCATTGAAATCATAAGCATTTATGTTCTCACTTGCTCTACAACGCAAGTGAATATGCATCGCACCCGTCGCAATTAAGCTACACATTTTCATACCATTCTTTAAGATGACAGAGATTGGTTAATTTGCTCAAAATCAAGCGTCAAAATAGCTCTAATTACGAAATGTGAAACGTCTGTTTATAAATATATTACGGCTTATAATTAAGATCGTCTTGCATCTGAAAATCAGCTTTGCAGAAGATATCTTTGCTCCCTATCTTAAAGCTACTCCGTGAATTTCGCTCCAATATCATCATTAAAATGTATACTTTATACTGTAAACTAGCGCTGTCTTCCTTTTTCATGATGAAGAAGTTGAAGAAATCAGAATGGCCATGAGACAAGTCAACAGTGGGAAGTTAGTAGGACCTAACAATATAACAAACGAAGCACTGAAGTCAGACATGGAAGTAATTGCAAGCGCGCTTCACGTCCTATTGAGGAAGATTTGAGAGGAAGAACAAGTGCCACAGCAGACTAGAAAAAAGCATACCTCATCAAGATACCAAAGAAAGGAGATCTGAGCAAATTTGAGAACTACGGAGGCATCACACTACTGTTAGTACCGAGAAAAGTTTTCAGAAGAGTGTTGCTGAGTGGATGAAAGACTCAGTAAACACCCAACTTCGAGATCAACAGACCGGATTCCGTAAGGATCGGTCGTGCACAAACGAAATCGCGACACTACGGATAACTGCCGAATGCTTTCTCATGGTCAAGAAAGTTGATGTACAATGACGAATTCCACTAAACTGATTGTTCAACAGTGTGGATAGGAAGATATTATGGAAACGTCAACACTAAGGTATAGCTGGGAAGATCTTTGGTATAATCCGGAATTCATAGGACGGGCTACACTGCAAGGTCGTGAATGGAGCGCAGCTGACAAACTCATTCCAAGTAAGCACCGGAGACAGACAAGGCTGCTTACTCTCTCCCTCTCTCTTTTTTATGGTGGTTTGCTGGATCATTAAGACCTCCATATCTCAGTTGAAGCACAAAATACAATGGACAGCTTGGATGCAACTAGACGATTTTGATTTTGCAGGTGACCTGACTCTTCTATCCCACGCACACACACACCAACAAACGCAGGTCAAGACAATCAGTGTAGCATCAGTAGGCCTCAACATACACAAGGGGAATAGCAACATCCTCAAATACAACACAGAGAACACCAACCCGGTCACACGATTGAGAAACTCCGGAAGATTTGAAATTCTTCACGTACTTGGGAAGCATTATCGATGAACAAGAAGGATCCAATGCAGACTTAAATGACAGGATTGGCAAAGCAATGGCATAATTTCTACAGTTAAAGAACATATGAAACTCAAAACAACTGTCAACCAACATCAAAGTCAGAATCTCCAATAAGAACGTCAAGACAGTTCTAGTGTATGGAACTGAAACTTGAAGAACTAAAACAACCATCATGAGAATGTTACAAGTATTTATAAATCATTTACTACACAGGAGACTCAATCTACGCTGACCGGGAACAACTTACTATGGAAGAGAACAATCAACTTACAACTGAAGAGAAAATTAGGAAAAAACGTTGGATGACGCTTCTTTTACTTTAGGATGTGTAGAAAATATGATTTCATTCATGGTTTGGTTTTACAACTGTATTATATTTTTACTAATTTTAGTGAATCGTTCTTATGCGTTACAAATTATGGAATAAAGTGTTGGTACTCAAGTGTAAGGAAATGCAGCTTAGTTTTACTCAGAAAGTTAGTAAAAATTCTCAGTTCGTATCAACTAGCATTAGTGTCTGTTTGGAGTAGAACTGATTTCTTATGATACTTTGTTGAAATATTTCATCTCCAATAGCTAAGTACTTTCAAATTACTGGACAAAGCCCATGAACGGACAATGTCAGGCATCTGGAACGTAAAAATCTGCCACTCAAGACCAAAGTCAGAATTTGTAGTACAAACGTCCGGACAGTTCCGTTGTATGGAAATGAACCTTGAAGGGCAACTAAAGCAATTGTCAAAAAGTACAGGCATTCATAAACAGTTGTCTATGCAAGATACTCCAGATCCTTTGACTGGAATAGCATCAGCAACAACCTACCCTTGCAGAGAACAAAGCATGTTCTATCTGAAGAGGAAATTAGGAAGAGGTGCTGGAGGTGTGTGGACACAAATTGTGGAAATTATCAAACTGCATCACAAAGCAGGTCCTAATTTGGAATCCTGAAGGCAGAACAAAAGGAGGCAGACCAAAGAACACAGTGCGCCAGCAATTGGATGCAGACTGTGAAAGAATGAACAAAACTTGATGGCAGTCAGTCAGTCAGATACAACGAACTTGATAACAACTGGAAAGGAGAGCCCATGACAGTTAGTTGGAGAATCCTGTTTGGCGGCCTATGGGGCACGAGGGGTAACAGACATAGGTAAGTAATCTAAATACTCAGTACCAAGTAGCCCTTAAATCAAAATGGCAGTAGCCCGTAATAATGATAAGGAAACTAATATGAGATGAATAAAGAGGGAATAAGATTCTCTTATCAGTATACTTTATTCAAGTAGCTAAGTGAACACAGGAAAGTAGTAATTTATAAACTAAATCATTACTGAAGAAAACATAATGATATTTCTCTTTGAATTGTATAAAGCTTTTTTAACACAGTAATTAATAGTAACTACCTAATGTAAATGGATTCAAGCTTGTTTGGAACATAATTTCCAGTACATATATTATTTATATTCAAGCTAGATCGGGATAATTGGATAATTTGAGCATGGTAAATTAGAAGAATTTAGATGTAAGCTTAGTCACATTTAACATACTTTTTATCACATTGAAACTTACTAAATGTAACGAACACATAATTATGCATCTTGAAGACAATTCCAGTTAAAAAATATGTCAAACAGTCTGTATGTTAAAATAATTACTAGGCTGAACATTACAGTGAATTTTTCTGAAGTAGGATCCCTCCTGAAACAAATATTCCTTTCCTGCCCCTCCCCCAACTTCACCAATATAACAATGGTTTTGAGAAAATACAAGTTAAGCAATAGTTTAACCGAAGTATTCTATTAGATACTTGATTTGAACTTAAATGCGAGTGTAAATCTATCATGAATAGTCTACAGAAGCGTTTCTGATTTTCGTAATAGGTGACACAGTTACGAATATTTGATGAGGTATCCATTTTTCAAAATTACAGATATATTCATAATTTAAATTACGAACTGATCTTAGTTGGTCTCCCTGTGGTGAATGCTGCTTATGCTGACAAATATAAGTAATAAGTAGCACCAATCGAAAGTGCAACATCTGGTAGTAGAAAATTGAAGTGAAGAGAAGAGGAGGGAAACAAATAGGAATTGGAATAACAATCGAATTTAAAGGATGGAGAAATATGTACAGCACAACTGATGGAAGATGTGCAAATAATGTATTTAATGTATGATGTTCACATTTTGCGAAAGCACTAAGTAATTTGCATAAAAAATAGTTTTCCCCATCAAGTCATCATACACTACGTCACCATAGAAGACCTGGAAGCACTGGACGGCAGTTCCGTCCTAGTTAGAACTTTTAGGCAGTGCCCATCCACAATCCCGCATTTAGGGATTGAATCCAGGACATTCAGTGGTGCTTACCAGTAAGTTTGAAATCTGAGTGTATGGCATCCTGCTGACTACCTAGAATCAATACTTATTGAAATACACTAAACAAAATTGACACAATTTGACACAGTTACTAATAAGTAATATAACATGAAAACTCAAGAAAAAATAACTCACAGCCTGTCCACCAATATTGATAACAGGTTGGCCTTTTGTTAGTTTGTTGAAAAATTTCAAGCCTTTCGAAGCACTACTCCTAGGTTTACCTTTATCAACAACATCCCAAACTTCTACTTTAATTACACTTTGGGAATTCTGATGATTCCAATGAATGTTAGCCAACTGTCGAATGAAAATAATATCCAATGGATAAAAATTTTAGTATGATTTATTCAAATAATATCAAAGTGTAAATCTAACGGTCAAAAATAGCAATGTTATAAGATTAACTTGAGGACGCTTTAATTATAAGTATTACAGTACATAATTAGGTAAAATTCACGCGGAAATGTTACAAAACGTTTCTGTCATGAGATTACTTATTGGTGTTGGCACGAGACTACGCATCCAACAAAAACTCTATAATCATTACATTTTCCAAAACCTAATAAACCCTATACATGAGGGATTATAAACACCGAAAGGCGGGGGGAACACAGCTAAACTCTATGTCAAAAAAATCAGAAGTGAACATTCAATGGAATGTGGGGATTATATAAACAGGAACTGTAATAGTGAAGCACTGGACACAATATCGTATAATGATCCAATTTGGTTAAAAACGAGACCACAATCTAATATTAATCATTGTACAGTTCAATTATTGAACTTACTTTGTAATGTATACAGGGAAAACTAATATTTAAGTAAGTTTAGCAACTACGATACGCTAGAATTTTTCAACATTGAACAGAGCTGAAGATACAAACTGATTAAAGAATCAACTTTTAACACCTACACTAGTTTGTAAGGAGATAGACACGATACGACA
>CALYCQ020000075.1:0-24985 GCA_944470405.2 Schistosoma mattheei
GAATCCGCAACTACAACTACAACTACAACTACAACTACAACAACAAATACAACAACAAACACCCACTCGCAAACAAATCATGCATGCATTCACACTCACACACACACACACACACTATATCATTCACTCCGAAAACAATCACCAACACTACCTCTCCAACTCTGTCCGATCATCTCCGACTGTCTCGAACTAACTCTCCCACAGCACCGACAGACACCACCACCTACAACGTGCCAACATCAGCAATATCGTCAACACTATGCACTATGTGTCCAGCTGAAATACACCACATCACAACTTTGCCTGACCAAACTACACAAAGCACAATTTTTCACGTGCACTCTCTCCATCGACACCAACACGTGAATTATCCGGTCAGACGCATTCTATTGGACGAGCAATCGAGGTGAAAATATCTACAGATGAATGTCACAATAATCGGCAAGACATGTGAGTTGGTGATCGGACGGAAACTCGCTGTTCATCTACCGCATCGTCAACAAAGCACAGTATCGAATTGAGAAGCACACTGACTATGGTTGTGAGCAATCACACAATCAGTCGGTTCTATCCTCACCTGTGTTACACACTGGTTCTAGTGTACCGCTTCACATGTGTCCCGGTGTGGCTTTGTGTGTAGTGCACATGTAGTCCCCCAATCCACACACAATCGCCTCATCATTGTGTGTGTGCATACATGCTTGCAAACATGATTGTGCACATGATCGACCCATTGTGTGTGCGTTTGTATGGCGGAACTCACTCTGTGATGTCTGTATGTGAATGATGGGTTTGTTGTTGGTGATTTCAAAACCGCCCGCGACCGCCGGGAGTCGAACCCGGGTCGACTGCCTCGCAAGGCAGCCATGATAGCCGTTACACCACGGTCGTGACTCATTCTACACCTCACACTGAATCCGCAACTACAACTACAACTACAACTACAACTACAACAACAAATACAACAACAAACACCCACTCGCAAACAAATCATGCATGCATTCACACTCACACACACACACACACACTATATCATTCACTCCGAAAACAATCACCAACACTACCTCTCCAACTCTGTCCGATCATCTCCGACTGTCTCGAACTAACTCTCCCACAGCACCGACAGACACCACCACCTACAACGTGCCAACATCAGCAATATCGTCAACACTATGCACTATGTGTCCAGCTGAAATACACCACATCACAACTTTGCCTGACCAAACTACACAAAGCACAATTTTTCACGTGCACTCTCTCCATCGACACCAACACGTGAATTATCCGGTCAGACGCATTCTATTGGACGAGCAATCGAGGTGAAAATATCTACAGATGAATGTCACAATAATCGGCAAGACATGTGAGTTGGTGATCGGACGGAAACTCGCTGTTCATCTACCGCATCGTCAACAAAGCACAGTATCGAATTGAGAAGCACACTGACTATGGTTGTGAGCAATCACACAATCAGTCGGTTCTATCCTCACCTGTGTTACACACTGGTTCTAGTGTACCGCTTCACATGTGTCCCGGTGTGGCTTTGTGTGTAGTGCACATGTAGTCCCCCAATCCACACACAATCGCCTCATCATTGTGTGTGTGCATACATGCTTGCAAACATGATTGTGCACATGATCGACCCATTGTGTGTGCGTTTGTATGGCGGAACTCACTCTGTGATGTCTGTATGTGAATGATGGGTTTGTTGTTGGTGATTTCAAAACCGCCCGCGACCGCCGGGAGTCGAACCCGGGTCGACTGCCTCGCAAGGCAGCCATGATAGCCGTTACACCACGGTCGTGACTCATTCTACACCTCACACTGAATCCGCAACTACAACTACAACTACAACTACAACTACAACAACAAATACAACAACAAACACCCACTCGCAAACAAATCATGCATGCATTCACACTCACACACACACACACACACTATATCATTCACTCCGAAAACAATCACCAACACTACCTCTCCAACTCTGTCCGATCATCTCCGACTGTCTCGAACTAACTCTCCCACAGCACCGACAGACACCACCACCTACAACGTGCCAACATCAGCAATATCGTCAACACTATGCACTATGTGTCCAGCTGAAATACACCACATCACAACTTTGCCTGACCAAACTACACAAAGCACAATTTTTCACGTGCACTCTCTCCATCGACACCAACACGTGAATTATCCGGTCAGACGCATTCTATTGGACGAGCAATCGAGGTGAAAATATCTACAGATGAATGTCACAATAATCGGCAAGACATGTGAGTTGGTGATCGGACGGAAACTCGCTGTTCATCTACCGCATCGTCAACAAAGCACAGTATCGAATTGAGAAGCACACTGACTATGGTTGTGAGCAATCACACAATCAGTCGGTTCTATCCTCACCTGTGTTACACACTGGTTCTAGTGTACCGCTTCACATGTGTCCCGGTGTGGCTTTGTGTGTAGTGCACATGTAGTCCCCCAATCCACACACAATCGCCTCATCATTGTGTGTGTGCATACATGCTTGCAAACATGATTGTGCACATGATCGACCCATTGTGTGTGCGTTTGTATGGCGGAACTCACTCTGTGATGTCTGTATGTGAATGATGGGTTTGTTGTTGGTGATTTCAAAACCGCCCGCGACCGCCGGGAGTCGAACCCGGGTCGACTGCCTCGCAAGGCAGCCATGATAGCCGTTACACCACGGTCGTGACTCATTCTACACCTCACACTGAATCCGCAACTACAACTACAACTACAACTACAACTACAACAACAAATACAACAACAAACACCCACTCGCAAACAAATCATGCATGCATTCACACTCACACACACACACACACACTATATCATTCACTCCGAAAACAATCACCAACACTACCTCTCCAACTCTGTCCGATCATCTCCGACTGTCTCGAACTAACTCTCCCACAGCACCGACAGACACCACCACCTACAACGTGCCAACATCAGCAATATCGTCAACACTATGCACTATGTGTCCAGCTGAAATACACCACATCACAACTTTGCCTGACCAAACTACACAAAGCACAATTTTTCACGTGCACTCTCTCCATCGACACCAACACGTGAATTATCCGGTCAGACGCATTCTATTGGACGAGCAATCGAGGTGAAAATATCTACAGATGAATGTCACAATAATCGGCAAGACATGTGAGTTGGTGATCGGACGGAAACTCGCTGTTCATCTACCGCATCGTCAACAAAGCACAGTATCGAATTGAGAAGCACACTGACTATGGTTGTGAGCAATCACACAATCAGTCGGTTCTATCCTCACCTGTGTTACACACTGGTTCTAGTGTACCGCTTCACATGTGTCCCGGTGTGGCTTTGTGTGTAGTGCACATGTAGTCCCCCAATCCACACACAATCGCCTCATCATTGTGTGTGTGCATACATGCTTGCAAACATGATTGTGCACATGATCGACCCATTGTGTGTGCGTTTGTATGGCGGAACTCACTCTGTGATGTCTGTATGTGAATGATGGGTTTGTTGTTGGTGATTTCAAAACCGCCCGCGACCGCCGGGAGTCGAACCCGGGTCGACTGCCTCGCAAGGCAGCCATGATAGCCGTTACACCACGGTCGTGACTCATTCTACACCTCACACTGAATCCGCAACTACAACTACAACTACAACTACAACTACAACAACAAATACAACAACAAACACCCACTCGCAAACAAATCATGCATGCATTCACACTCACACACACACACACACACTATATCATTCACTCCGAAAACAATCACCAACACTACCTCTCCAACTCTGTCCGATCATCTCCGACTGTCTCGAACTAACTCTCCCACAGCACCGACAGACACCACCACCTACAACGTGCCAACATCAGCAATATCGTCAACACTATGCACTATGTGTCCAGCTGAAATACACCACATCACAACTTTGCCTGACCAAACTACACAAAGCACAATTTTTCACGTGCACTCTCTCCATCGACACCAACACGTGAATTATCCGGTCAGACGCATTCTATTGGACGAGCAATCGAGGTGAAAATATCTACAGATGAATGTCACAATAATCGGCAAGACATGTGAGTTGGTGATCGGACGGAAACTCGCTGTTCATCTACCGCATCGTCAACAAAGCACAGTATCGAATTGAGAAGCACACTGACTATGGTTGTGAGCAATCACACAATCAGTCGGTTCTATCCTCACCTGTGTTACACACTGGTTCTAGTGTACCGCTTCACATGTGTCCCGGTGTGGCTTTGTGTGTAGTGCACATGTAGTCCCCCAATCCACACACAATCGCCTCATCATTGTGTGTGTGCATACATGCTTGCAAACATGATTGTGCACATGATCGACCCATTGTGTGTGCGTTTGTATGGCGGAACTCACTCTGTGATGTCTGTATGTGAATGATGGGTTTGTTGTTGGTGATTTCAAAACCGCCCGCGACCGCCGGGAGTCGAACCCGGGTCGACTGCCTCGCAAGGCAGCCATGATAGCCGTTACACCACGGTCGTGACTCATTCTACACCTCACACTGAATCCGCAACTACAACTACAACTACAACTACAACTACAACAACAAATACAACAACAAACACCCACTCGCAAACAAATCATGCATGCATTCACACTCACACACACACACACACTATATCATTCACTCCGAAAACAATCACCAACACTACCTCTCCAACTCTGTCCGATCATCTCCGACTGTCTCGAACTAACTGTCCCACAGCACCGACAGACACCACCACCTACAACGTGCCAACATCAGCAATATCGTCAACACTATGCACTATGTGTCCAGCTGAAATACACCACATCACAACTTTGCCTGACCAAACTACACAAAGCACAATTTTTCACGTGCACTCTCTCCATCGACACCAACACGTGAATTATCCGGTCAGACGCATTCTATTGGACGAGCAATCGAGGTGAAAATATCTACAGATGAATGTCACAATAATCGGCAAGACATGTGAGTTGGTGATCGGACGGAAACTCGCTGTTCATCTACCGCATCGTCAACAAAGCACAGTATCGAATTGAGAAGCACACTGACTATGGTTGTGAGCAATCACACAATCAGTCGGTTCTATCCTCACCTGTGTTACACACTGGTTCTAGTGTACCGCTTCACATGTGTCCCGGTGTGGCTTTGTGTGTAGTGCACATGTAGTCCCCCAATCCACACACAATCGCCTCATCATTGTGTGTGTGCATACATGCTTGCAAACATGATTGTGCACATGATCGACCCATTGTGTGTGCGTTTGTATGGCGGAACTCACTCTGTGATGTCTGTATGTGAATGATGGGTTTGTTGTTGGTGATTTCAAAACCGCCCGCGACCGCCGGGAGTCGAACCCGGGTCGACTGCCTCGCAAGGCAGCCATGATAGCCGTTACACCACGGTCGTGACTCATTCTACACCTCACACTGAATCCGCAACTACAACTACAACTACAACTACAACTACAACAACAAATACAACAACAAACACCCACTCCCAAACAAATCATGCATGCATTCACACTCACACACACACACACACTATATCATTCACTCCGAAAACAATCACCAACACTACCTCTCCAACTCTGTCCGATCATCTCCGACTGTCTCGAACTAACTCTCCCACAGCACCGACAGACACCACCACCTACAACGTGCCAACATCAGCAATATCGTCAACACTATGCACTATGTGTCCAGCTGAAATACACCACATCACAACTTTGCCTGACCAAACTACACAAAGCACAATTTTTCACGTGCACTCTCTCCATCGACACCAACACGTGAATTATCCGGTCAGACGCATTCTATTGGACGAGCAATCGAGGTGAAAATATCTACAGATGAATGTCACAATAATCGGCAAGACATGTGAGTTGGTGATCGGACGGAAACTCGCTGTTCATCTACCGCATCGTCAACAAAGCACAGTATCGAATTGAGAAGCACACTGACTATGGTTGTGAGCAATCACACAATCAGTCGGTTCTATCCTCACCTGTGTTACACACTGGTTCTAGTGTACCGCTTCACATGTGTCCCGGTGTGGCTTTGTGTGTAGTGCACATGTAGTCCCCCAATCCACACACAATCGCCTCATCATTGTGTGTGTGCATACATGCTTGCAAACATGATTGTGCACATGATCGACCCATTGTGTGTGCGTTTGTATGGCGGAACTCACTCTGTGATGTCTGTATGTGAATGATGGGTTTGTTGTTGGTGATTTCAAAACCGCCCGCGACCGCCGGGAGTCGAACCCGGGTCGACTGCCTCGCAAGGCAGCCATGATAGCCGTTACACCACGGTCGTGACTCATTCTACACCTCACACTGAATCCGCAACTACAACTACAACTACAACTACAACTACAACAACAAATACAACAACAAACACCCACTCGCAAACAAATCATGCATGCATTCACACTCACACACACACACACACACTATATCATTCACTCCGAAAACAATCACCAACACTACCTCTCCAACTCTGTCCGATCATCTCCGACTGTCTCGAACTAACTCTCCCACAGCACCGACAGACACCATCACCTACAACGTGCCAACATCAGCAATATCGTCAACACTATGCACTATGTGTCCAGCTGAAATACACCACATCACAACTTTGCCTGACCAAACTACACAAAGCACAATTTTTCACGTGCACTCTCTCCATCGACACCAACACGTGAATTATCCGGTCAGACGCATTCTATTGGACGAGCAATCGAGGTGAAAATATCTACAGATGAATGTCACAATAATCGGCAAGACATGTGAGTTGGTGATCGGACGGAAACTCGCTGTTCATCTACCGCATCGTCAACAAAGCACAGTATCGAATTGAGAAGCACACTGACTATGGTTGTGAGCAATCACACAATCAGTCGGTTCTATCCTCACCTGTGTTACACACTGGTTCTAGTGTACCGCTTCACATGTGTCCCGGTGTGGCTTTGTGTGTAGTGCACATGTAGTCCCCCAATCCACACACAATCGCCTCATCATTGTGTGTGTGCATACATGCTTGCAAACATGATTGTGCACATGATCGACCCATTGTGTGTGCGTTTGTATGGCGGAACTCACTCTGTGATGTCTGTATGTGAATGATGGGTTTGTTGTTGGTGATTTCAAAACCGCCCGCGACCGCCGGGAGTCGAACCCGGGTCGACTGCCTCGCAAGGCAGCCATGATAGCCGTTACACCACGGTCGTGACTCATTCTACACCTCACACTGAATCCGCAACTACAACTACAACTACAACTACAACTACAACAACAAATACAACAACAAACACCCACTCGCAAACAAATCATGCATGCATTCACACTCACACACACACACACACACTATATCATTCACTCCGAAAACAATCACCAACACTACCTCTCCAACTCTGTCCGATCATCTCCGACTGTCTCGAACTAACTCTCCCACAGCACCGACAGACACCACCACCTACAACGTGCCAACATCAGCAATATCGTCAACACTATGCACTATGTGTCCAGCTGAAATACACCACATCACAACTTTGCCTGACCAAACTACACAAAGCACAATTTTTCACGTGCACTCTCTCCATCGACACCAACACGTGAATTATCCGGTCAGACGCATTCTATTGGACGAGCAATCGAGGTGAAAATATCTACAGATGAATGTCACAATAATCGGCAAGACATGTGAGTTGGTGATCGGACGGAAACTCGCTGTTCATCTACCGCATCGTCAACAAAGCACAGTATCGAATTGAGAAGCACACTGACTATGGTTGTGAGCAATCACACAATCAGTCGGTTCTATCCTCACCTGTGTTACACACTGGTTCTAGTGTACCGCTTCACATGTGTCCCGGTGTGGCTTTGTGTGTAGTGCACATGTAGTCCCCCAATCCACACACAATCGCCTCATCATTGTGTGTGTGCATACATGCTTGCAAACATGATTGTGCACATTATCGACCCTTTTACCGAACTTCACTCAAAATCCTGTCTGTTCCCTCCATTCAATGTCGATCCACACGTCGTTCTCTTCGCCTTTTTTATTGTCGCTTTATTTGTCCGAAATTCATTTTGCCGCTTAGGTCTTATGCTACCCTTTATCGCTGTTACAAAATTGGCCATATAGGGTCTTTTGCAAATCCAACCGATCCAATAACCGTCGAAATGCACGGACGCAGCGTCGTTTTCACAAAAAGCCGATTACCTCATCAAGGAGTTTAGCAGCAGTCTTCCATACTCATGCCGCGACTCGACGCAAATTTCTGACCCTCTCAATCAATGGTCAGCCAGTTCGTTTGCAGTTGGACACTGCATCAGATATCACCATTCTGTCGAAAAAGACTTGGCGAACCTTGGGCCAACCTCCCATCAAACCATCCTCTCAGACAGCCGTCAGTGCCTGTGGGGGTCATCTCCGCCTTCATGGTGAACTCTATTGCTGCATTTCATTCAGAGGTACAACCTTCAATGGGACATGCTACATCACCAATTCTCCGCTCAACCTTTTAGGTTTAGATTGGTTCGAAGAACTTGGTCTCGCTGATCTTCCTATTAGCGCTATCTGCAATCAAGTCCAAACTACTGCTTCTACACAACAGCATGCTGAAGACCTTCGAAAACGATTTATTGAACTATTTAAGCCTGGTCTCGGACTTTTTTCCACAACTGAAGCTGTTTTAAAACTGCAGTCAGAAGCTACGCCAGTTTTTCGCCCAAAGCGTCCAGTCCCATACGCATCTTTACCTCTGGTTGACGCTGAACTTCAACGTTTGGAAACTGAGGGTGTCCTAGTACCTGTTTCTTATTCATCATGGGCTGCTCCAATTGTGGTTGTAAAAAAATCCAATGGTTCCATACGCATCTGTGCAGACTTTTCCACAGGACTCAACGGGCTCTACAACAGCATCACTATCCGCTGCCGATCCCAGATGACTTATTTACTATTTTAAATGGTGGTACCTATTTTGCTAAGCTGGATCTGGCAGATGCTTACCTTCAAATTCCAGTCGCTCTCGAATCCAGAGAGTTGTTGACAATCAACACTCACCGAGGACTTTTTCAGTATACCCGGTTACCCTTTGGTATCAAAACTGCTCCAGCGATCTTCCAGCAGATCATGGACACTATTCTGGCAGATGTTCCTGGTGTTGCTACATACCTTGACGATGTCCTCATTGTCGGCTCAACTGCTGATGAATTGCATACCAGAACCCACTTAGTTCTGCAACGCCTCCAGGATAATGGTTTTCGCCTTCGCCCAGAAAAATGCCAATTCTTCTTACGTTTCGTTAAGTACCTGGGGTTTATCTTTGATGCTTCCGGACGACACCCTGATCCTCAAAATACTTACGCAATCCAACAAATGCCTGCTCCCACTGATGTCTCCTCACTGCGATCATTTTTGGGAATGATTAGCTACTATTCAGCATTTCTTCCATCACTGCATGACGTACGATATCCATTAAATCGTCTGCTAGAAAAGAATGCTACTTGGAATTGGTCAACGCAATGTGAGTCAGCCTTTTCAAAACTTAAAGCCATGCTAAGTTCCAATCTTCTGCTAACCCACTACAATCCGAAACTACCCATTGTGGTTGCTGCTGACGCTTCAACACATGGACTGGGTGCCGTACTCTCACATGTCTTTCCCGACGGGTCAGAGAAAGCGGTGATGCACGCTTCGAGAACACTAACACCTGCTGAGAAACGCTACGGCCAGATAGAGAAGGAAGCGTTAGCCCTAATTTTTGCTGTCCGGCGATTCCACAAATTCATTTATGGGCGCCGTTTCACCTTGCTCACAGACCACAAGCCGTTGTTATCAATCTTTGGATCAAAGAAAGGCATTCCTGCCCATTCTGCTAATCGTCTTCAACGTTGGGCGTTGGCGTTATTGGGGTACGACTTCGACATCCAGTATCGACGTTCCGAAGATTTTGGTCAAGCAGATGCACTGTCCAGACTTATCAGTAACCATTCTACCACTGATGAGGACACACTCATAGCCATAGTATCAACCGAAGAGGATTCCGGTGCTACACTATTAGCGAATGCCGTTCGAGCAATGCCTGTTACCGCTGAAGATGTTCGGGAAGCTACCAGAGAAGACCCGATTATCCAAGAAGCGATCACCTATGTTCAGAGCAGATGGCCAGTTAAGCAGCTGAGTGGTGATATGCAACAACTAGCGAATCGTCGCAGCGCTCTCTGTATTGTTAACGATTGTCTGATGTTCGGTGATCGCGTAGTAATTCCAACAACCCTACGTTCCAAAGTCCTACGCCAATTCCACTCTGGACACCCAGGGATAAACCGTATGAAATCCATCGCTCGCAGCCATGCATATTGGCCGAATATGGACAAGCAGATTGTCGACTTCGTCAAAAGATGTTCACATTGTCAAAAAGCTGCGAAAAATCCTCCTAAGTTGCCTCCAGTACCCTGGCCAAAGTCAGAAAAACCCTGGTCGCGAGTGCATATTGACTTCACCGGACCCCTAGATGGTACCACATACCTGATACTGGTTGACTCCTACTCCAAATGGCCGGAGATATTGCCAATTGCGCCACCCTCTACAACTCGGACCATCAAACTCCTTAATCAGATCTTCGCTCAGCATGGTCTTCCAGAAACAATAGTAACAGACAATGGTTCACAATTCACATCTAGCCAATTCCGAGATTTTTGCCTGCAAAATTCGATCAACCATGCCCATTCTCCGCCATATCACCCGCAATCTAATGGACAAGCTGGAAGGTTCGTTGATACATTTAAACGAGCCATGCTTAAAGCACGAGGGGAGGGGACCACAGAAGATATCATAGAGTGATTTCTAGTTGTGTACCGGACGACTCCGCATGACTTATTGTCAAACTCCAAATCCTCTGCTGAGATGATTATAGAGTGAAAGCTACGGACAGCTCATAGCGCGTTGACACCCAACGAAGGGGCCCAGCAAAGCCCACAAATGAGAAATACTCGAATTCCCGACGAAATTGGTACGAAAGTGTATGCGCGAGATTCTAGACACGGATGCGATAGATGGGTAGAGGGTGAAGTCACAAAGAAACATGGGGACGTCATGTATGATGTCGAGGTGAGTCAAGAAATCTGGACCAGGCACCACAATCAACTAAGGCCAAGGGAAACTAAGGAGAAAGAAGCAATTACGAAACGCATCCTACTCGACTTGCTGTTGGATACTTTTCAACTTCGGCCAATACCTCTAACAGAGACGACTAAGTCATCTAGTCAAGTAGAACATCCTTCTGGTTCTATGTGGTTGCCTCGGAGGTCGGATCGCAAAAGAAGACACCCAAAGAAACTTCAAGTAAACTCTCGGTCACGTCGCTATTAACTTTTCCAAAGGGGAGGTGCTGGGATACTCAGAAAAATATCCCAAAATCAATTATCCGCTTACGTCTAATGCTACCCTTGAACGCTAAATTATGTGGTTTCCCTATTGGTCGTTTCCCTACTGATCAATATTTATTTGGCGTGTCATTTTCCTATTGGTTAATATTATCCGTGTCATCTTCCTGTTGGTCAATGTTTATAGTAATCCTAACTGTATAAATATGCATTTGTTTGTAAAACATTATTCGGCTCCTGACCCCATAGACAATTTTTCATCTACGGGTCGTGTTCTGATATATTGGAGATTGGGTAACATTATTGGGGTTGGACTGGGATATCTGAAGCTGGTCAATCGGTAGAAATTAGAGTAGCCACCTCGTGATTCACAATAGAATGAATGAAACAATTTGTGTTTGTTTCCATCTGAGATTGTGATGTGACATGTGGTTGTTTCTGAGTGAGTACACGATGTTAGGCTAAGTGTGTAATTTTGTATTTTTTTTGTATTGATTCATTTGGTTGTTTTATTTATGTAATTTCTTTTATCCTGTTTTTTGGCAAATTTCTTTCTTTGTGTTTTATTGTTTTTTCGAAACATTTTTTGTTGTTGTTTTTTGACGTGGATCATCCAATTTTTTTTTGTATTGATTTTTTTAAATAATTTTTTATTTTCATTTCTTTTCTGTGACTCAATTCTCTCGTTATTTAATTAATTTTGTTTATCGGTTTATACTACTTACTAATATTTAGTAAACAGTTGTTATCGTCACAAAATGTTCAACGCAAGTTTGTTTGTAGTAAATATATGAATATATTTTTGTGTACTGAAATGATTTACTGTATTTAATAACTATGATTACTTTCTCTTCGCCTCTGTCACAGTTTTTCCCAGTTTGCTGTAACCATTAAATGTTTGTTTAAACACTACGGTTACCATATTTGTTTACTCTTGTTTAGTTTTATAGCTTGTTAATTTACTATTGTCCAGTTTAGATAGATCAATCAGCTCTCATTGAAACTATTATAAATTGTGATTATTTTTCATGTTATACATGTCGGAAACCTTTTTTTTTTCTTTCAAATTTACAGGTATGCTTAACACTATAGTTACTTCATGAATTGATGTTAATCACTTATTTATGTTCATTCCTCAATAAATCATCATTCTTTAGACAAAGATTTCTTTGATGAACTTCAATTTCAAGTGTATTACAATGATGTGATTAAACTTTCTATAGATTTAACATATACACATTATGCTGTCAAACAAAATATCGATCATGATATTAGTTCTTTTTGTTGTTGTTTCATATTGAATGTTCTTTAGAATTGATTGATCACTAAGAAATGATCATGTCAAGTCGTTGTTAAATGTTCTTTCATGAATCTTTATATTATCAAATTAATAACATTTTGGCAAATGTTAGTTATTACAATTGGCTGTTTCAAACTTGATTTCCTTATGTAAAAGTACCATGCATAAACATTCATTATATGATGACTCTTAAAACTTCTAAGTATATTTACGCTATAAATTTGATTTTAATCTAGTGAACAAAAGTGCAAGTAGGAATAACCAAATGTATTTTATCATAAAATTACAGAATATTTTGCTAAAATCTGAAAACCATACAGTAAATACTTCATTTCCTAAATGTTAATCAATTGTCTCAAACTTTATTGCTCCTTCGTTTTCACACCAATCAATCTTTGTTCTCGTTCTCTTCTCTTCAGTTTTTCAACCTCGAAGCATTCCATTTTCCATTAGTGATACATACTGTTCATGTCTGTCGACATCAGTAGCACACACCACAAGTGTACTGATAATCTTGAGACGACCGATGACTCCTGATGGGTTTCATCTCATGTCACTCAGATTCATAATCAGAGACGTGACCACTAAGCTATCCGAGTCACGACACACCTACTGTATTCCCAGAATAATATTTGCTATCACCCGATTGCTTATCATTTTTAGTCTATTAACTTCATAAGGCACTCCAAGTTAATAACATGGTACCATAGAATAGAGTAAAATTTTTTTCAGTTTTTGACTTCTGTAGGGAATATAAAGTTATCCTGAAAGTCTCACCTTCTCTATTACTGTGTGTGGATGTTTAACGTTAAAGTGTTGTTGTGTGACAAACATTCACTCTATCTGAATCCTTATTCATGGCGTCGCAGTAGAAACCTCAATCATTCGTAAATAGGACTTATTCTACACTAACCGGAAACTAAGATACCTCAGTAGTTCTTGTCGAAATTTAGCATAAGATATGTGGTGATTTATGAGGTTTATGAAGCCCATGAATACTAACCGGTTAACTGAACACAAATGAATGAGAAAAGTATTACCACAGTTAATTGTCCAAAAATAAGCAATTGTGATGAGATAAATGAGTGAAGGATATAAACTTTGTGTTTAACTTGACGTTTCCTGTCAATGCAGATCAACAGTCTCATGGGAAATGGAACTCAGTATTCTTAATATTTTGTATAAATGGTCATTATAACATAAACATTTATTTTAACCAGAAACGAATAGTTTCTAGCAGTGGAATTCAGAACACTCGTTTCATACTTGATTGATTGTTCTTTTCTACATCAATCATTCTTTATTCATGTTCACGTTCGATCTTCATAACCTACTGCCACCAGGCATTCTATATACAATACTACTTATATCCATTGACATCAGTAGCATATAACACATTAATACTTCCTTTTAATATTTTATAATTATTTATCAATATCACCTTCAGTTACTTAAATGATTCTTCACGTTTTTTGAACTTGTCATATATCCTCTTTGATACAAAACTTTACAAGAAAACTTCATTACGTAATCATTGTTGGTTACCTTTATTACCGTGTTATAGCTGTAACAGTATTATATGAATATTCATATTCTTTTGCATTATAAGCTTCCATTTAATCTATTGACTAAGATGACATGATTTACTATTCTTAAGTTATTCTCAACCTATTCGTTTCAATCTTTCACATTCACAATCATCTTTTGGCTTGATCTTGTATAATTGTTATTTTCTATTCTATGATATGATGTAGTCTAAATTGCTTGTATATAAACTCCAGTATGTTTGAAATAAATGATTCATGCAATGAAAGGTGAGATTGTATTCTAGACTTAATGGTTACAATTAGAAGAGAAGGATTCAGAGTTAAATTTAGACTGGTGGTACTGGTTAACGCATCATTCATTTGGCACAATGCCAAAGTCATATAAGCCGATGCTTATAATTGATGATCTTATCATGTAGTTTATTATCAAGACATAAGAACAAAACAGTAATAATATCAGTTGGTGTATGAACGATTTGGTATAGAACGAGGAAGAAATGAGATTTTGAGACTCAAGAATCTAACCTATGCTAAGTCATTGGCTACCATCACAGATTGATTGTAGTAACTTTTATCCTGTTTTACCTCCTGTATTTCTTTAATAGAATAAATTTAATTGTATGGCTACAAAATATTTTTACAATATAGCTGATATAAATTCCTAATTAAAATCGTAATTGTAATTAAGAACAACGTAGTTGAAGTCATGAGTCAATTGAAGTTAGGTTACCATGAAAAATGTGGAAGCATTGGACGGCGGTTTCATCCTATTGTGGGACTCTTCATCAGTGCGCATCTACGATCATCCACGTTTCCCATGATGGTCTAGCTCCAATTGCCTAATGAATTCAACTATACAATTACTAAAATCTCCACAAAACCCCCTTTTGACACTAAAAGATTGTTTGGATTCTTTTAAGAGTTCTCATAGATGGACAAATTATATTGTTTTTACAATTTATTGTGGTGTGTGATACTGATGTCAATAGATATAAGTAGAATTTATCATCAATGGAAAGTTAAATGTCTAGCGGCAGAAGGTTAAGAAGATCGAAGAAAGCAGAACGAGAATAATGGATGATTGGTGTGGAAACGAAGGAACAATGAAGTCTGAGATGATTGATTGACATTTTGCAAATGAAGAATCTACTGTATAACTTACTAACTCCTGTAACTCCTCATTGGAGGAGCATAGGCCAACCACAAGCACTCTTCATCCAACCCTGTCCTGAACAATCCTTTCTAGCTCCTTCCAGTTGTTATTCATCCTCTTCATATCTGCTTCTATTTCCCGACGTAATGTGCTCAATGGCCTTCCTCTTTTCCTCTTCCAAGTTAGCACATTTCTCATGATGTAGTTTGATGATTTGCATAATGGATGTCCTATCCATTTTCATCGTATTTTTCTAATTGTTTCTTCAACTGGAAGCTGGTTTGTTCTCTTCCATAGTAGGCTGTTGCTGATGGTATCCGGCCAATGAATGTTGAATATCTTACGTAGACAGCTATTGATAAATACTTGTACCTTCTTGATGATAGTTGTAGTAGTTTCAGCTCCGCACAGTAGAACTGCCTTGACGTTTGTGACTTTGATATTGGTTGAAAGTTGTTTTGAATTTCATATGTTCTTCAATTGTAGGAATGCGGCCCTCGCTTTACCAATCCTCGCCTTTACGTCTGCATCTGAACCTCCTCGTTCGTCGATGACGCTTCGTAGGTACGTGGAGGATTCCACATCTTCTAGAGATTCGCCATCAAGTGTGATTGGGTTGGTGTTCTCCGTGCTGTGTTTGAGGATCTTAGTTCTCCCCTTGTGTATGTTGAGGCCTACTGATGCAAAGACTGCTGCTATACTGGTTGTCTTTATCTGCATTTGTTCGTGTGTATGCGATAGGAGGGCTCGGTCATCTGCGAAGTCCAAATCTTCTAAATGGTTCTGGGCTGTCTATTGTATTCCATGTTTTCCCTTACATGTCGAGGTCTTCATAATCCAGTCGACCATCAGAAGAAAGATGAAGGGAGAGAGTAGACAGCTTTGTCTGACTTCGGTTCTTACTTGAAATGTATCTGTCAGCTGTCCTCCATGTGAACGCTAATGCTAACCGGAAGAAATAATTCACTATATGGTTCTCAGATTTTACTAAGGCATTTTTGTATTTAATGACATTCCATTAGTCTCCAGTTATATGTTCTCGTTCACTTCATATTGATAAAGTAACTTATAGGAACTATTAATAGTTTTATTAAGTTGAATGAAATCTGTTTATACTTTGTTATTTCTTCTGTCTTATTCTCTATAACTTATTCATTTATTTGTCCTTGGTAACTGTTTACCATTATTATGTCCCGATAAGCATAATGAATGGTAACTTTTGGGATCCATTTATGGACCAATACTATACGTATATTTTTATCGTATAATTGTTAGATAACTAAACTATTCATATTCATGTTCCTTTTTTTATGAGGTTCATTTTGACCTATGAACTATTATTGTACGATCTACCATTCTTGAATTATGCCCTGTCTATTAATTACTAGCTCCCTCATTCACAGCCACATTTGGCTAAGTCTTGTACAAATGTTGTTTCCCATTTTACGGTACGTTGTGGTCTGTTTGATTGGTACATAAACCCTGTATGCTTGAGATAAATGATTCATATTGCAGAGACTGAGATTGGTGTTCTGAATTAACTGGCTGGGCTAGGCGGAAAGCAGGACCGATAAGGACTCTAGACTGCTCGTACGGGTTTTATGCATCATTGGTCCGACCGATAATTCACTGCTCTCTAATTGGCGGTATTGTTACGTTATACATTAACAGGACACTCAAACCACAAGTTATAACAACCATCATATGTATTCATGGTTTATTTGTATGTACCTATCTATTTACATGTATTTCATACATTGTTGTATTATCTATCAGTGCACTACATCTCTTATCATCTGTCTATGTAAATAAATGTCTCAAATGAATCATTTCGACATATTTTACACCTTATAATCATCATTGTACAATATAGTTCATGATATAGTGAGCCAATCAGAAGTAGCCTAATGAGGTCATTCAATAGTAATCAAAAGTAACTTGATAGATAAATGCATTTCAGTGGATAAGAAATGGATTGATTTCCTAAAAGGGTTGAGTTGTACATATCCGAATAAGTAATTGTATATTTTATTCGGTAATTTAATATACTTTCGTGTCCACTCTTGTATTCTTGCTTATGATGTCAAATGGGGGGGGGTAGGGTAGGCACAACAGTTAGCTTAAGTATAATATATGAAATTAATTTAGTAATTACGCTTCATTATTGTTACCATTCAACTAGAATCAATTTAAGGCTACAAAAGGGTTACTTTAGTTATTTTTAAACGATTATTATTATTAATAGTTTTAAATGTACTCAAATTTCATATTTGAAAGGGTTTTGTGTGGATATTATAGTAATTTTAAGAGTTGAGATCATGAGTCAATTGAAGCTAGATCACCATGGAAAACCTCAAAGCACTGGACATCTGTTTCTTCTTACTATGGGACGCTTCGGCACTGCGTATCCACGATCCTGCCTCGTGAGATTCGAATATAGGACCTATCGCTCTCGTGAGTGGACGCTTAACCTCTAGACCACTGAACTGGCCAGCATCCAACGACGTTAGAAACAATTTGTGTTGATCAATAACTGTATTCAATATGAATAAGTGATTAAGAAGATAGAATCAATGAAATCAGGTCGCCTTAAACTACATCAATTATCTATCAACAATCTATCATGAGAATAATAAAAGCTTCGATTACTAGTCAACAGATATCAACTTATTACTTAATTGATACTTCTTTTCTTATCTTATGTATACTTTAAAAGTTTACAATAATTTGTCAAATGACACCGATTCAATAATGAAAGACACCTTCACATCTATACAGTACATATATAAACATCAAATGTAACAATTTGATCAATTCACCCACCCCCCCCTCTTATATCAAGAAAATGAAATGATAATTTTCCCAATTAAAACTGGCGGTAAATCATTTTGTAAATGTATTATGATATTTTTATAGAATAATGATAATCAATAAAAATCAACAAAATCCATGTGTATATTTCTTAGGTATGAATAATGTCTTAGCAACTAAACACACACACACACGCACACGCACACGCAAAAAACGAGATGAGTGAAACAATTGAAAAGCACCGTAATATAAAGATACATAAATGAATAGGAAGTCATATTATTTTTTCTTTCTTTTCTATGTTCTCTCCAGCACTACTGAAATAAGTAGTGCCATAAATATTATAGTAATCATTATCATCATCATAATAATAATAACAAGCATCTAAAAAGATTAAATCAATAAAATAGTTCATGAATGTGAAAATAAAAAGAACCAAATCATGATGCCTATCATTTTGTATACTACACAATCAAATATAATAAATAACTTTTCTGATCTTTCACCCCCCCCCACTATCATCATCATCATCACAACTTGTACTACCGAAATGAATATAAGTAATAGATGAAGAAGTAAAGCAAAGAAAAGAAAAGAAAACAATATTATCTCATGATTAATATAATTCAATGAATCAATGTATAGATTAGATTTGTTTATGCATAGTTACAATTTCTTAAAAATAACTCTCCATGAGATAATTCAAGTGAATTATTATAAAGGATATAGTTAGTTGTCATAGGAAATAGGATCATTGATCATGATAAAGAAAATTAGTTGATATATTAATCAATAAAAGATATTATGAACAATAATAATAATAACAACTCGGTAAAATATATACGGGAAGATGTATGCATGTAGTATCCATGTGTATATACTTCTATCTATGTAGTATGTATATTGTATGTATATAAACTGAACCATTGATCAAGAGTTATATGGATGTATACACATATATATATATATGTCAGTAAGTGGGAGAGATACAAATAGACAAGATAAGTTTTACGGCATGCCATTCAAACAAACAAACAAACAAATATTCAATAAAATAATCGATCATTGAAAGACATCAGCATTCAAAGGTTTCATTTAATCATCATCATCATCATCATCATCATTCAAGCTCATGTAATCATCCATTATATTTGATTAGATTGATGGTTGTGATATACCAGTAGTTAATTTATAAAAAATATCTTCAGCAAGATATTGATTTTTCTCTGGTGATCTTAAATTTAAAAATGTATAACCGCCTAAAAATTCAGCTATCATTCTTACAGATACATCTATTGGTCTTATAATAACTCGACCAGTAAATTCATTGAATTTACCAATGGATTGATGAAGTTGATGATCCATTTTACTATTACTACTATTACTACTATTATTAATATTATGAGTAGTATTCTTAGTATTAGATTGAATTTTTGTTTGATTCATTAAATTTAATATAAGTTCATTTAATTCCCAATTAATATGCCAACTTTGTATTGATGACATTTTCCAACTTGCTATAATATCACCATTTGTTAAATCACAACGATAAATTCGTTTAGATCCAATACCAATCGATTCTATTTTACGACTTATTGATATAGTTACATAATTATTATAATGAATAATTGATTGATTTATATTAGATAACCACCAATTGATTTGACTATTACTATCATTACATAATGCATCATTTTCATTATGAATTAATGTATTCAATGGTACAATAACTTCAATACGTCCAGTAAAAAATGCAATACCATGTAAATGTAATTGTTCCCATACATTAATATATTTTAATTTACATTGTAAACTTGTTAAATTATTAATTTGACTATATATAGATGTAATACGTTGAATAAAATTTGTTCGTGTCTAATGAGAACAATAAAGTAAGAGAAAAACATATCATATATGAGTATAATTGTAACTATTAGATTAATAATGATTGTTGATGTATATCCTGGAGTTCTAGTGAAAAAGCTGTGACCAGTGCAATTCAACCGGTTCAGTGGTATAGTGGTTAAATGCTCGCGTGCGAGACCAGCAGGTCCTGGATTTGAATCTTGCAGCACGGAATCATGGATGCGTACTGCTGAGGAGTCCCACAATAAGACGAAGTGGCCGTCCACTGCTTCCAGGTTTTCCATAGTGGTCTAGCTTCAATTGACTCATGATTTCAACAATTGAAAATAAATATAAGTATTAGGTCAATAATGATTGTTGAATTTTGTTTGAGATCATGAATCGATTAATGTTAGATCACGATTGAAAATGTGGATGTAATAGACAGCTGTTTTGTCCTAGTATGAGACTCTTCAGCAGTGAGTATGTATGATTCAATGTATGGGATTTGAATACAGGACCGTCAGTTCCGTGCATGAACCCTTAACCTTTGCATGAAACAATCGTTCAGTACTTCTAGGTATTCAATGGTAGTTTAATATTGATCGATTTATGATCATAATGATAACTTTAAAATAGTTGGAATGATATAAACGGAAGCTGTTTAATAAACTTACTAAAAGAATGAGAGATTGAGTTTTGATTGAAATCATGAAACGATTGATGTTAGACTACTATTGAAAACCTGGAAGCAATGAATGGCTGTTACGTCCTAGTATGAGACTCCTCAGCAGTGGGCATACATGATACAATGCATGGGATTTGAATATAGGACTGTCGGTCCCATGCATGAACCTGAACTATATACAAACATTATGATTGCAACTCAAGTGTGTAAGTTTTGCCAGATGATTTAAAACGCCACTTAAACCTGAGATTTAATGATTTCATGTCAAATGTTTTAGATCATTCAGTCAAGAAACAATGTAATTTATAAAGAATAGATAGCCATGGAATCCATGACACGCGTTTTGTTCTATCTGAGACTCGTCAGCTGGATTTACTTGAATCCTAAAGTCGATGTTTGCTGAAGGACTTAAATCTAGTATCTTTCGCTTCAAACACCACCTATTTATTCACTTAGCTACTGAGTCCAGACAGTTATTCGCCTGGATTCTACCGTCAGCCACATTCTATCTATTCGATATCAACTTGTATCATAAAGGCTATATCGAGTCAATCTGTGAAGGATGTACATATACCTAAAATGGCTTTTAAGTTGACGTCATTTGCATCAAAAAAGATCTATTCAGACAATTCGGTTGACATTCGATTTTACATGATTTGACGTAAAATCAATTCAATATACCATACGAGCACTACTGAGAAGTCTAAGAATGAAATAATTGTTCATTTTTCATCGATTTTTACTAAATTATCAGTATGGGGTTGTGGAGATTATTATGATTTTCATTGAGATCATGAACCGATTGATGTTAGACAACCGTTGAAAACGTAGAGGTACTTGATGGTCGTTTCGTCCTATTGTGGAACTCCTCAACAGTGAGCATTCATAATACCACTTGCGGGATTCGAACCCAGGGCCTTCGGCCTCTAAATTGTTAGATATGGACGATTATTCGGGAAAGATGGAACTATTAGAACTATGCACATCATTCGCTTATTACTCAATTTTTCTATTGTTGGTTATATACATATTTTGATTTCTTATTTGTGATGCATTGTTGTTGCGTGATTTATGTATGTAATCCTATACATTTTTGAGTTATATGATAGATGACAAATTGGGTTGGTATTCTCTCATTCTGATTGGTCATTAGAGATAAAGGAGTTGTGCTAACCAGTATAGAACAGTATTTTCAGTCACTGTTGTTGATTATTTATCTCACTGATTAAAAGAGTAAAGTGAACTAGTTGTTAGCGGACTGTAGAATCGAATTATCCTAGCTAATAGACACAATAGTTTCATTCAGTGTGTATATGCTGATCTACTAAATCGATTTGCTAGAGTGAATCAGTTATCAGTAGACGACAGTGGGAAACGTGTGAATCGTTAATGGGGAATATATTTGCGGACGAAGAATACAATTAATGCTATATTGAACACCACCAATCGGTACTTCACTCACATCCCGTAACACTCACCTTCTTCCAGTGCTTACTTCTTCCGATTTCTGCCCATGTTGGTAACCTCTCGGAAGACCGATTCCCCTCATTTCTCGTGCTTTACTCAAACTTCTTCCATCCTATCCACGACTAATCATATGTTTACAATCCACTCATTCTCGCACTTTAAAACTATTCACTCTGCGTTGCTACCACTCCGGTTGAATTGTTCTGAGACCAGCGATTTCCTGTGAACCATTACGCCAACACAAACAACTCTTTTCAACCAGTCTTACCAGCTATATGAAATAGTCGTTCAATTTTCCTCGACTAAATTATCAAAATGGGATTTTGCAGATTATTTATGTTACCGACTAAAGATTAAAGCCGTGACCAGTGGAGCTAATCTGTGTCGGGTAGAGACAATTATCTACCTCACTACAATGGAAGATGGTCGGGCACTTTCGTGGATTGGTTGAGGTTAGGCATTAACATCGTTTGATACCGGCTCAGTGGTCTAGTAGATTGAGCTTTCGTGCATTAGACTGAAGGCCCAGTGTTCGAATCCTGTGAGCGGGATCGTGGATGCACACTGTTGAGGAGTCCCACAATAGGACGAAACGACCATCCATTACTTCCAGATTTCCAACGGTGGTTTAACATCAATCGGTTCATGATCTCAATCAATAACTTAATAATCTCCACAATCCTATACTGATAAAATGAACTACTTATTGTCGGACTACAGAATCGAATTATCGTAGCTAATAGACACATAAATCTTGGTTTATATGCGCTGGTACGGCTGAAAGTGGGGAAAGTCAGGTTGCCCTCTTGAAATGCTCTCACATGGCTACGTGCATACAACTACTGACATGACGTGGGTGTTGTTTACAAGATTGATAGGACTAAAAGTGAAAGTCTAGTGCTTAAAACGGGATGGTGGACACAGAGAGTTCACTTAGGGAAGTTAGAAAACCCTTATTCCAAACCAATAGTATATATGGACTCCAGTATCCTAAAAGAACAAACAGCATATGAATCAATCATTGGTCATCAGTTACCATAGGATTATATCTCTTTACGTTGCTCCATTACCTTGTAGAATCAAACCCTTTTCGCGATCAAATAACAATGAACATTCATATTAATTCAAAATAAAATTTCAATATAAACTTACTTGTATAGTTTGTGAATGAATCGGAGGTTTATCTTGATTTGTTAAAGTATTTGAACGTTTTAATAAACTATCATATTGATTATAATAATGATCTCGTCTATAATCCCATGTTCTTTGTGATACTTTTAAATAACCTAATCTTAATGGTAATAGATCAATGAAACGTTTCTCTAAATGATTATATAATCTAGTTAAATTGATCATTTCATTATTTGTTTGTTTAAGATTTAAACAATTTGGTGATAATAAATTGATAAGATTTCTAATTGCTTTATGTTCTATATTGAATGTGGAACGATTTAATAAGAAGAAAGAATAGTTTGTTGTTTCTTAGATGATTTCTTAGATGATGTATTAGAGATATCTGTATAAGAATGAAGCGTGATTGTTGATTGTATAGCTGTTGTCATACGTAATATTGTTAACCAATCTATGTAATCATTTAAATTAAAAAATCGTAACCATAATTCATTGATAAGACCAGTCATAGTAGCCGATGAACCAGTTAATGCACCAATACCACTTATATTAATGAGTCCATTCTGTGTATGATGATGTGATGATGAGGATGATGATGATGATATACCAAGAGCATTACTTAAATGGGATAATGAAGTTAATGATAATAATGATGCTCTACGTTTTAATTTACTACTTATAGTTGGATCTTCATCATTTGTTTGTATCTTATTTGATTGATATGAAGCAAATGCAGATGATAATGGTAAATTAGTACGTGTTATTGGAACAAATAAACGTATATTAAATTTTTCATTAGTAATACATAAATCTGATTGTATTTCACATCCTGGTAAATAGATTACTTCAACTGTATCACTATTTGATAAATAATCATCTTTGTTCTAGGAAAAATAACAAAATCAAGAAGAAGAACGAGAAAAAGAAAGAAATTAATTTCATCGATCAATACTGTAATCATATAGTCAGTCAGTAACAACGTAGAACTTCGTACGTACGTACGTACGTACATCAGTTCGAGTTGCCGTACCACATTATAACAGACATCAATTCAAATCCCGTAGAGGTAGAGGTGGCAAGAGTGTAAGCAGTAATCGGAAAGATTAGGGTTCGGAGATGTTATTCAATGAGTATAATGATATAAGTTAGATAGTTATTAAAAACAAAGAAAATCTGAACCATTATTTGATTCAAGTATAAGAATTAAACAGTGAATACCCATGAACACATTCTAGATAGAACTGATGAATGTTAGAATCATATTGTAAACTTACAAACTTAATGTAAACTAATGAATTGTCTACATTTTGGCTGTTTACCGTTAAGGCACAAAGTCTCGTGTTTAGTACCGGATGGAGCATGTGTATAAATGATTGAGATATTTTTTACTAGAACGAAAAATTTCTTCAGTTCTTCGTGGGTTTTTACTAGTTATCTAACTAATATATTCCTGATGAATAATAAAGCTTCAATGTCAAACATCTACACCAATGCTCTATATGCTTGAAGAATGATGCCAGAGTCCATGAAATGACAGTATGTATATGACTCATTTAAATTTGACAACCTCATTTGTTTATAAATTGTAACATTTGAGATAAGT
>CALYCQ020000076.1:0-14990 GCA_944470405.2 Schistosoma mattheei
TCTTGTTCTGTCGGATTTATATTCAAGTTTTGCAATCTCAAATATAAATCTGTTTCACAGAGCGATAATCAACGTTATGTCTGCTAGTTACAATCGAAATAACTACGACTATAATGAGAAGTTTATGGATATGGCAAGGAATATATTAAGTTGACAAGGAATCAAAATTGTTATTCTCATTAATAAACTCTAAATGCGGTTGCTTTGAACTTGAGCATTCACGAACAACGAATATTAATTGTGAAGGAGAGGTTGCGTGACGTGATAAGATGTAGCGTTGAATTTGAGATGAACTATGATCAGAAAGAGAGTGGACGGGCTTGCCAATAACTCACGATTCTAGAATTATAGGGTTGATTTCCAAGCAATCGGTGGCAACCAGTACAATTTGTTCACTCTGTTTTATTTTAATAAAACAGTTTACAAGTAAGAATAAATTATCACTCCTTCAGTCAACTGTCGTTTTTCTGCTTCAACAATAACTTCACTGGGAATTTTAGAGCCTAATATGTCAATCATAATAAGAATTTCCATTCATTGAAAGCCGCGGTCCGAGATCTACTGACACTATAAAAGAAGGACAATTACTCACTGAGAAACGACAAATATGTCACATCTTGCAGAACCAAAAATGATCATGTTGATTTTCGCGTTGGTTCATTTATTTGAATGAATAACAATTACCCAGTACTTCGGTGTATCCTCGTTCCTTAAGTTGTTTATCTTAATGTGTAAGAAAACATAGTTGAAAGCGTCTTTTCAGTTTTCTCGAAGTAACTTTCCTGTCTCATGACGTTGTGAAATGATCATTAGTTACCTTCATTGAATTATAACTACAATGCACCAATACACTTTTGATTATTCTCTTCATTTCGCCTATCCTTAATAACTGAAGATGGTGTGCGGCGGCTTATCATCACAAATTGTTGATGACGATTTACGGTCGTCAATCCAAGTCTACAAATCCAGGTAATTCATTTGTATTTTCATAAGTTCATTCAAATATGTGGCCATGACATATATTTAAAATATTGGCAGTCAGTTGTGGGCTGTAACCACTATCATGGAATCTTTGATTTTCACTCGGTTATTTGATACAGGAAAAGCTCATGCTACAAATATGCTCTCATTTCAAGCGTAGTCTCAACAATGCAGATGTGATTGTAAACGTCATCCAATGCAAATATTTAGCATACATTCGTTGACATTAAATAAATACTGTCAACATTTGCGTAGTGTGTTCATGAATGAATTGTCGCAATAGCATATTAACTTTTTCATTAATAGTTCCATATAGTTCGTTCTAATTTTCTTCGTTTTCAGTGTGAACGATGTTGTGAAACACAGTGAAGGATTTTCAGAAACGTACCAATGTAAAAGTGGTTCTGCAATGAATCCTATGCGCAAATGCATTCTTTAAAAGAAAACATTCATCGTGTGTGTGTGTGCAAAAATATTCGTTTTTCTGTTTAATTGATTCCGTAATTAAAACTTTTGAAATGTCTCACTTTAATTCATTGAATAGTAAACATTTTAAAATTGCAAGTGAACTCGATTGAATAGTCTCATGATGATTTTTGATAGTTTCTAAACATTATGTCACTTTAATTGTACTCCTTACTGGAATACGCGCTCGTGAAGTTTTCTAAAGTAATATCATTTCTGCATTTCGTAGGAAGTTCCACTGGTACTGTAGTGGATCTTGATAAATCACCGTGGGTTCGCAAAACATTTTTCCGAAATTACACTCATTGTAAGAGCTACAATCAGACGTCATGTGCAATAAAATATAAGCCTGTAGGCAAACATACATACTGTAACATCACAGTGGTACGCTTCTTCGTTCAAATATGTAAAACGTCGACAATTGATAATATGTTTTATATAATAGTGCACAGACTTTAAAATTGGCACGAAGATGATGCTGTCAGGTTAATTGCAATTATAGAGAATTTGAGAAAAACACCTTAGTGCTGTCCTACATTATACCCGTCGGTAGCGCGGCTTCATTCCTGGAAATCAGTTTGCCAATTTCAGCATAAATAATATTGAACCAATCGTTGAGATGCGGCCTGACAAAATGAAGATGCTTGTCCGGTCAATTTTCTCGCGTGAGTCACAGAAAACATTCTCGGTCACCATATAACGGTGACCGTGAAACTCAGGAAGAACGTTGCTTCTAAACTGGCAATGCATCTGTAACAGCTTAGTTTGGTTGATCGAGAGTTGACTTCAAACAACCAAGCATATACCAAAACAGTATAGTTCAAGTACTCATTCACCTCCTTATTTTGCATAGGCGTTATATATCCTATTCTCTTATATTGAATGTGGAGAGGCTTTGTTTGTCTGAACAAATAATCCCACGCTCCACTGTGACTGCGCGAAGATCGAAATAAAGACCTATTCACTATTTGGCAGGTTTCTTCTATCAATAGCACGAGGGTTACATTAAGACACGAAACTGGTGAGTCGTCTTGAACACTAATTTAACCTCATTTCTATTATTATCCGTAAACTATGTTGGGTAAATAAATAGTTTATTTTTTATTATCTTAAGTTATTCGTGTTATAGTTGCCTTCTCTCGTGCTAATTTTACTTCTGTATTGTAACATACCACATGTCAGACTCAATAGAAACCCATAATCTGGAGGATTTGTCACCAGTGGAGATAGACACTGTTATGACTACGAAATCCCGACTTCCAGAATTTGATCGTAGTGATCCTGAGTTGTGGTTTGCTCAACTGAAGCATCCTTTCACTAGACACAATATCGAATCTGAAGGGATTCGCTATAGAGACTTGTGTTTTATCCTTCCTCCTTAAGTCGCTAAAGAAGTCCGTGACTTGATTTTAAGTTCGCCATCACCACAACCCTACACCATCTTAAGACGAGAGATAATGAACCGTTTATCATTATCAGACAGTAAAAGAATCCAAAAACGTTCCCAAGGTGAAACACTAGGTGATAGGTTGCGGTCACAGTTTTTACGCCACCTTCAGGTCTTAGTGGGTGATAACCCAGTAAAGCAGTCCTAAAACAAGGATGGATACAAGCTCTTCCATGCTACGTCCAACACTGTTTGGATGCACAAGATCCTGAAATCTAATTATCTCATTTAGCGCGTATAGCCGATAGAATAATGGAAAGAGGTCCTCCAACTGGATCAGGCACGATAAATCACACACAAAAAGTAGAATCAGCAAACGCCCCGGTCATAGAAGGACCCATTGAGAGTGTTAAGAGTCTCGCTGAGGCTGTCACCAGAATGCAAATGGGTCATAGAAACAGTAGCAGGTGCCACAACGACCACGATCCAAGTCACAAAACAGGTCACAAATGTCCAGACAATCTGGGCGGTTTTGTTGGTTCCACTGGAAGTTTGGTGTCAACTCAACCAAGTGCATGCAACCATGCACCTGGCCAAAACATAATTCCAAAACAGCGGGAAACCAGTAACCCCTCCTCATGTCACGACGACTGAGGAGGGGCGCCTAAACAGTCGCTTGTTTTATGTTAGAGACAGAAACTCTGGTATGAATTTCTTGGTGGATACTGGCGCTGCTCTTAGTATCATCCCTCAAAACAAAACTGAGCTGAGTCGAGAAACATCCCCAATTACACTTCAAGCCGCAAATAAAACTAAAATCGCGACATTTGGGCGGAAAAATTTAACCCTAGATTTGAGGGTTCAGGAGGCAATTCCCTTGGTTTTTCACGGCAGCCGACTTAGATCTGGCAATACTGGGGATGGACTTTCTAGAGAGATACGAATTTCTAGTTGACACTAAGAAATGGCGCTTAACATTGAAAGAAACTTCGAATTATACAAAAGGAAAAGAAAGTCACATCACATCTCTCAACTTGATTCAAACTCCATGATAACAAATCACATTTGTTTGATATTAAAGAGATGGAAATAGTGCGCGCAGTACGAATAACTTTCGGGTACATTGTTGAACCAGTTTCTCAAATGTCAAGTAAACGTTTCCTAAAAACATAATACTCACCGTTATGAAGTGTTATAATCTGTCTGTAGCTATACTATTCTGAATCAGAACACGAGACTATGACAATAACTTTTCTAGTTCTGAGCTTCTTCAAAGCTTTTTGTTCTTGTGGGGTCAGTTGGTTGTTTTCCTTCATCTGTTGAGTAAGCTGTACTATAGTCAGACTTATTTCTTAATGTGTTTCTTCGCTGATTCCGGAAGTTTTGAGTGATGATTCCAGTGCTGCGAAGAGTTCCAGTTTTGGGGCGTTGCTTGTACCTACTTACTTACTTACTTACGCCTGTTACTCCTCGTGAAGGAGCATAGGTCGCTCACCAGCATTCTCCATACAACCCTGTCCTGGGCAATCCTTTCTAGCTCCTTCCAGTTTTAATTCATCCTTTCCATATCTGCTTCTATTATCCGACGTGATGTGTTCTTTGGCCTTCCTCTTTCCCGCTTCCCCTCAGGATTCTAAGTAAGGGCTTGCTTCGTGATGCAGTTCACGATTTGCGTAATGTATGTCCTATCCATTTCAATCGTCTTTCCCTAATTTCTTCTTCAGCTGGAAGTTGGTTTGTTCTCTCCCACAGAAGGCTATTGCTGATGGTATCCGGCCAATGGATGTTGAGTTTATTGCGTAGACAGCTATTTATAAATACTTGAACCTTCTTGATGTGGTTGTTGTAGTTCTCCAAGTTTAAGCTCCATACAGTAGAACTGCCTTGACGTTCGTATTGAAGATTCTCACTTTGATATTGGTTGAAAGTTGTTTTGAGTTCCATATGTTTTTCAATTGTAGGAATGCGACCCTTGCTTTGCCGATCCTGCCTTTACGTCTGCATCTGAACCTCCTTGTTCATCGATGATGCTTCCAGGTATGTGAAGGACTCTACATCTTCCAGAGTTTCGCCATCAAGAGTGATTGGATTGCTGTTCTCCGCTTGAATTTGAGGACCTTGGTTTTCCCTTTGTGTATGTGAGGCCTACTGATGCAGAGACTGCTGCTACACTGGCTGTCTTCATCTGCATCTGTTCGTGTGTATGGATAGAGGGCTAGGTCATCTGCGAAGTCCAAATCGTCTAATTGATTCTGAGCTGTCCATTGTATTCCGTGTTTTCCTTCAGATGTCGAGGTCTTCATAATCCAGTCGACCACCAGAAGAAAGAGGAAGGGAGAGAGTAAACAGCCTTGTCTGACTCCAGTCCTTACTTGGAATGCATCTGTCAGCTGTCCTCCATGCACTACTTTGCACTGTAGTCCGTCGTATGAGTTCCGGATAATATTGACAATCTTCTCAGGAACTCCGTAGTGTCGAAGAAGTTTCCATAATGTCCTCCTATCTACACTGTCGAATGCCTTTTCATAATCAATGAAGTTGATGTATAGTGATGAGTTCCACTCAACTGATTGTTCGACGATGATCCGTAGTGTTGCAATTTGGTCTGTGCACGACCGATCCTTACGGAATCCAGCTTGTTGATCTCGAAGTTGGGCGTCTACTGCATCCTTCATCCGGTTCAGCAACACTCTGTTGAAGACTTTCCCTGGTATTGACAGTAGTGTAATGCCTCTGTAGTTTTCACATTTGCTCAGATCTCCTTTCTTTGGAATCTTGACGAGGTGTCCTTCTTTCCAGTCCATCGGCACTTGTTCCTCCTCCCAAATCTTTTTGAATAGAAGGTACAGCATGCTTGTGGTTGCTTCGATGTCTGATTTCAGTGCTTCAGCTGGTATGTTGTCGGGTCCTGCTGCTTTCCCGTTCTTGATTTGTCTGACGGCCATTCTAATTTCTTCCGTCGTTGGTGGGTTGACATCTATAGGAAGATCTATGTGTGCTGCTTCGATGTCCGGTGGATTCATTGGAGCCGGCCTATTCAGGAGTTCCTCGAAGTATTCTACCCATCTGTTACGCTGTTGTTGAATTTCGGTGATTGGCTTGCCTTCTTTGTCTTTGACCGGCCTCTCTGGTTTACTGTATTTCCCTGCTAGTTTCTTCGTTGTATCGTGAAGCTGTTTCATATTTCCTTCTCTAGCAGCTTTTTCTGCCGTCGTTGCTAGTTCTTCCACGTATTTCTTCTTGTAGTGCTGTTTGTTAACTTGTCCAGTTCTTCTTTAGCTTCAGTTTTAAATTGGCTACAACTAGGTGGTGATGTGAAGCTACGTCAGCACCTCTCCTGATTCTCACATTTTCCATTGTCCTTCGGAATTTTTTGTTGATGCAAATATGATCTATCTGGATCTCTGTAGTGTGGTCCGGTGAGATCCATGTAGCCTTGTGTATACGCTTGTGTGGAAATATTGTGCCTCCTATGACCAATTTGTTGAATGCACATAGATTTGCAAATCTTTCTCCATTTTCGTTTCTCTCTCCCAATCCATGTCGTCCTATAATATCTTCATATCCAGTGTTGTCTATTCCGACTTTGGCATTTAGATAGTTAGGTCCTTTCTTGGGCATTTCTCAATGATTGACTGTAACCGCTCGTAGAACTGATCTTTAGTGTCGTCGTTGCTATCATTGGTGGGTGCATAACATTGGATAATATTCATTAAGATCCCCTCCTTTTTTGAATGATGCTTTGATGATTCAGGATCCGTGAGATTCCCATCCTACAAGTGCATTTCGTGCTACTCTGGACAGCATTAGAGCGATTCCCTGAGTGTGTGGAATGTTTTCCCCTTCGTGACCGGAGTATAGCAGCATCTCTCCCGTAGCTAGCCTTTTCTGTCCAGCTTGGATCCAGTGGGTTTCGCCGATTCCCAGTACTGCTAAGTTATATCTCCTTATTTCCGTTGCTATTCGACTGGTCTTCACGGTTTCCCACATTGTTCGGACGTGCCATGTACCTATAAAAATTTTTGCTCTGGCCTCGCTGCTTCCGAAAGAACTCGGCTTTCACCATGAAGCGTCATAATTCTTCTAAATGAAGACCTTCTAACTTTCAGGGCAGAGCTAAAATGGTTTGAATTATTTTTTCTGGTAAGCGTTTTTTTAGCGAGTTAGTTTTCTACGGGATGGGGACGCTAACCCCATGCCCAACTCTCCTCCTTTACCAGGGCATGGGACCGGCAGTAAATCTATAAGAGCTACAGGCAGAGTTGGCGTTGCTTGTGTTGTTGTTTACTCCTTTTCGGAGTAGGTGTTCTTCCGTATTTTTTAGGGGTTGTTTTGACAGATTGATCACGAACGTGTTTGTGTTTTCTTTCATGGGTGGATTTGAGATCTTGATTAGTTTTCTCCTTAAGGTGTTTCTTCTTTGTTCTTCCTGTCGTTTGCGTGATATCTCGATGGCTGTTGCCAAGATTTCCAAATATTCTGACGTGAGTGTCCTTTGTATCTTCATCTTTTTGTCCTCTATGAACGCTATGAGCTACAAATCTTCACCAACCCAGAAATTGCAGAAAACTGCAATTTTCTCAACACGAAAACGACTGGCTCGAAAAACAACTCGGGAATCTTCCAAGCCGGCACGCGTTAACGGCAACCGTAGCCGGTGAACATAGCCGTCTGTTATATGTCGCAGATGTGACAACGAGAGTTCGCTACCTCGTCGACACTGGTGCAGAAGCTAGCCTTCTCCCAGCACATCCTAACGACCGACTTCACGAATCGGCTTTAAACTTACAGGCGGCAAACGGAAAACCTATCGCTATGTTTGGCAAAAGGTACGTTTACCTGAACGTGGGTTTATGCAAACCCATTCACTGGATCTTCGTTGTTGTAGATGTTTCTTTGCCAATCATTGGTATTGACCTTCTACAACACCATTATCTAATCATCGACACGCGCGAACGGAGGCTAGTAGAGAGAAACACCAATTTTTCCGTTTGCGTAACCTCCTTTTCTGGTTGCAGATTATCCCCAGTTACAATTAATCAAATGATAGACCCACTTTATCAGCCACTACTCGATAAGTATCCTGGGATACAACAAACTCAACCGAAACTACCGTGTGTAACCAGCAACGTTACACATCACATCACGACTACAGGACCAGCTGTATTCTCTAAAGCACGACGACTAGCTCCTGAAAAGCTGAGGTTGGCGAAAAACGAGTTCGATCACATGATGGACTTAGGAATCATACGACCGTCAAATAGCCCATATGCATCTCTGTTGCACATGGTCGCCAAAAAGGATAGCAACGATTGGCGTACAACTGATGACTATAGGCGATTGAATGAGAAAACCATTCCTAATCGTCATCCGTTGCCTCACATTCACGATTTGACAGCTACTTTGAAAGGTACAACTGTCTTTTCGAAAATCGACTTGGTTAAAGCGTATAACTAAATCCCCATGGCCACAAACGATACACCGAAAACCGCCATCATTACTCCCTAGCATTCATGCCCTCTGTTTGGCCATGGAACTTCGCAATTGGAAATTAGGTAGGCGGTGGTCAAAAAAAATAATATTCTAGTGGATAGTGGTTAAGCAGAATGATTAATTTATAGTTGACAGTTAATCTTGTATCGCTTATACCAGTGGATAAGTTACAAAGGGATATGCGTTCGTGTTACCTTGTGGCTATACTCACGAGTGGTTGATATTTTAACAGACATATTACACAGAAGCATTCACATGCTGTTAGTGCTTGTTAAAGAACCACGATAGCCGATTATAAACGTAGTTGATCAGTTAGCTCTATCGATTGAACTAATTATTTAGGTTTAAATGCTAATCAACATTGACATGAAGCAACGAAAGTTCACTGTAATAGATTAACATAGGCGATGATAAAAATGAAAGAGAATAAGTATAGTATGCAATAATAAAGGTTATAGTGATAGGTTGCGTTATTCGAAGTCTTGTTCACCAGTGTAGATCGTCAACGTAGATGATCTATGTCGAAATGATTGGAGGCCTACTCGAGTTGGACAGAAATACATTAGTTAAAGTAGATACAAGCGAAAGTGAGACCACTGACGAGGATCGATGATTTGCTTGATATTCAATGACCCGACTGCCGGATGATTTGGCTAGGGCTTAGTGACAATTCGCTGGCCCTACAACACAATCGAATTCAGTCCAGCTTCTGAAACGCTTGTTTAGTATTATACGTCGAAACACCACGCTTATGTCGGCTGAAATATCTCTTGAGTATGATGCACTACAGACAGAACTGGGCAATTGTAGAAAACAGTTATTCATTGCCACACTTTAATAACTGAACTGTTAAGTTATTCTTAATATACTGTATTCATGACCCTATCTACTTTTAGACAAAGACGGTGAGGGCTAGCTGAACAATCGGTATACCAGACCAAGTTGATGTGACCTTCCAATGGCTTACAGCATCTTATATACTTTTGAATATTCTCTCAAACACCTACTTAAACTTATTTCCGTCACAAAACTCAGAGGTAACACCCAGAAACTGGAGACTCTACACGGTAGAACGGACTGAAGATACACTTTCCATTCCTTAAGGGTAACCAAATGCTGGTATTCACTGTCAACTGAGGTAATCCAAGGGACTTCCCAGGAGTTTGTTAAAAGAAAACTTGGCATATTCTTAAGGACTAAATATAGTATCTTAATATGGTTTGGCTTTTTTTTTCTTTTCCTCTTTGCCGATAATATACCGAGGTTCCTGAATGGAGGTGATGGTGATCTATATCGCCAGATCTATACAAAGAGCGTTTAGAAAGTTGAAACTCTTTACTCCATTCCATCGCAAACTAAGGGGAGATCTAATTTTGATGTACAGAAAACTGGCGAATGATTTTCGACCTAACTTACTCTCTTTCTTCCCATTAGATCGAGACATCTCAGAGGACATAGCAGGCGGGTAGAAAAGCCAAGAACGGACAAAATACCCGTAGCATACAGGTTTCCACACCAAGTCATCAATACTTCGAATCTGTTATCTTAAACATTGATGTCCGCACCTTCAATTGACTCATTCAAATGAAGATTGGACATTCATAAAAGCACACTAGAAGGAGGAATAACATAGGCCGTAGGCCTTCTGTCCTTGCTACACAAATCTGAATTTGAATTATTTGACTGGGCGCCTCATATTTTAGCGTTCAAGGTCGTTGGAACAAAACGGCGAGTGTTTTTAGTGAACCTGACAATGCTGACATACTTACTTAGTAGGTTCTTCTGTTCACCGTCTCCCAGATGGGGTCCAACAGGAAACGCCTAGAAGCCGCAATCGCAAGGCTCGATCGGTTTCCAGCGGTAAACATAACCCGACCTCACAGGTCGTCGATGACCCCACAAAATCCAGCACTTGGTTTGACGCAACTGTTGTTGCTTCTACCAGCACCGTTGACGAATGGGTACAGGTTGTAAGGAAGAAAAGTAGGAATATAAAACGTAACCCTGCTCCCGTAAAAGTAGTTGAAAAATCGAAAGCTGATCATAGCGACAGATCAGCTATTTTTCATGGAATCAAGGAGAGTGAGAGCTCTGAACCTGAAGCTGGTTTTGAGCATGACATTGTACCGATTAGGCAGCTTCTTTATCAACTCATGCCTCAAAATGTCACCGGGGTCACCTTGACAAAGGTGTACAGATTAGGGTGTCTAGCGGACTTGAAACCAAATCATTCAAGACTGCTCAAAGTAGTATTCAACTCTTCGAACGAACGTGACTTAATTTTACAGAATGGACACAAATTAAAGGGTTCAGGAGTCTTTATGCGAAAGGACTTACCGTTGGCAGACCGTGTAAAAAGACGAGAAGCCGGAAAACAACTACAACTTAGGTTAGACGCTGGCGAAAAGGACCTGAAAATTGTAAATTTTCGAGTTGTAAGGCTTCGACAGAGAATGATGCCGAAACTACTCTGGGTGAAGCACGAAGGCACTTAAACAGGCTTTGCATCTGTTACACCATTGCCCGAAGCTTGCTTAATAAGCGATCGGAACTAGGTGTACAGATTGACTCTACAAAGCCAGACATAATCGCAGTCACAGAAACCTGGCTGACACAGGCTATAGATAGTATGGAACTTGATTTCGACGGTTTTATGTTAGTAAGGGCCTACAGAACACAAAAGCGCCCAACATAGCTTTCTCCACAGGAGCAGATGAATTCGTAAATACACATAGAAGTGGTATAACCAGGTAACTTAGATCGGGTCAAGTACGATAGACGTCTGTCGCACTGAACTCCCTATCCACAACTCATTATCTGAGTAATCTTGCATCCTTATGATGCTCTATCCTGGTCCTCACAAATTTAAGTCTCTGATGCTAGTCAACATACAAGTTATAAAACTGAGTTTAAAACCAGCTTATCAAAGAAATTATTGTGTTCATTATAAAATTTTACCTGGATTTCGTAAATTCTTCTTCGAACCTTTTGTACTGTAAAAACATACCTTCCGTATTTAGGCAAAATTTTACATATTTGTGCAGCCTATTTTTGTGGTTCGTTCATTACAGGGGGAAATATATTGTATATATTAATTATTACAATTAATGTATATAAACAATACAACTGTCTAAGACTACTAAATAGATTTACAAACTGAGTTGTAAATCTTGTTGACGTCTTTATTATTGTTGGGGACGTTAGATCCCCAGAACTCACTTGGGAAACAACCTAATTTTGTAATTTTATTTAAAAAATTTGAGTTTCTTTGTTTTCGTGCCAAAGGCGCTCTTGTCACCTTCATGTCGTATTTCCCACTGGGAAATATCTTGAATGCTATTGGTCCGTTGTGTCATTTAGTATGCTATTTGGTCATTCTCCCCATGGACGGTTTTGCACTGTATATACAGGTTTGAATTGTGTTTGTTGTTATCGCTCGTCTCTGGGTTTTTTTTGCAGAATATACTTTCCATTCCAAGCTTGGACTTCTCCCTCTAGTTAGTGGGGCTGAGACGCATCAATAGCTAGCTTACTGGTCCTTGGTCACCGAGTCTTGTTTCTCGTTCGCAGATTAAGTGAATTTGTGATAGCTTCAAACCAAGCAATTATTGAATTAAGTTGCCAATTATAAAAATAAATAAAAAACTGTTGGACATTCAGTTAAAGTTTTTACACTCCCATGTAGTAGGTAAACCATGGACGTGTGATTTAAAAAACTTATTTATCATCAGAATAATAGAAAGTGATGATAACTCATTTATAATTTTAAACAAATACAGTCATAACAAAAAACACATAGTGTACCTTCATTATTTATTTTCTTTTACAATCCGATGAGGCCAGTTAGTCAACTACAATGTAGGACCAGGCACATATATGCATCGGTCCATGTTGCCATACCTCATTAACACAACAAGATGAACACTGGATTCATAAAAGTAGTTAATTCAGTTGTGGTAATATATAAAAGAAAGATTACAGCAAGGATATAGTACAGGAAGAAAGAATTAGTTCGTAGAAAGAATGAAATGAAGCGATTTTAATCTCTTAGTTTAAGGGAAGACAGAGAGTGTATACACCGACACCATTGTGGTATGGTCGCCGGCATCCGATGGGGTAAGTGCTACTTTGACAATATATCTACTTTTATACTTGTACAGTAGAATAACTATGTGTATTTATTTAACTATCGTCATCTGAGATGTGGTTGTTTCAATAAGACAGCACTTTACTTGTCCGCCGACTGTAATACACACTACTTAGTGTTGACGTGGACTGTACACAGTCATTTTGTAATACATAGAAAATTTTACGAAGTAGTATTTTTCTAACTTCTATTTAGCATATCACAGAACAAGAATACCAAGAGAGAAATAAACGTCTATGGTCTATTTGGTTACAAGCATACAAAGTACGTTTAAAAATAGATTTCGAAGGGAATCATGATAATACCAAAACACAATTCTCTGAACGTTTAAATTTAATGCAGTCTGTAAATCCTCGAGTAGTTCTACGTAATTATCTTGCCGAAGAAGCTATTAAATCAGCTGATAAAGGAGATTATACAGTTGCACAACAATTATTCAACTCATTGACCACACCTTTTAAAAATCCTGATATGTCTTTGAATAACGAGGTAAGCAGTAAAGATGCCAATTTACATTTACTTGTTTTTAATCGAATTTTTCATCCATTCATCAAAATACCATTGATTTCAATTGATCACGGTAAAAACCAATGTCAATTTTTCCTGGCTCTTAGTGCGAATCAAGTCATTTTTAAACCAGTTCGCAATGTTGTCACTCGTTTAAATGACTCGATATCGAATGTTCTGTATTTTGACGTTGTATGTTTATCAGTAGTCAGTATGTAACTGTGCATCACGAAGAATATTAGGACAATAGTAGTTGTAGTGTCTGTAACAGTAAAAATACATTTGACATAAACAATGATTTATGAGAGGCAATAATGAATTCACTAGAAGGTCTGAAATTATTTCGAAACTCTGGATCTAAGAGAAGACAAAATAGTGAATGTATCTGCATTGTTGCTATTGGTTACTGGTTATATCACCTAACGCCTCAATTGGTCGATTTTCCACTTGTAGAATAATCTTTAAGTGTTTAGTTCTATTTAAACTAGCCGTTGATTATCCTGAATGACAACTAAAATTCTGCAATTAAGCTGCTACAACCTTGGACTCCAGCGCCTATAAAATTATGATCGTGAAACATAAGTCTCTGTCATCCCATAGCTAAATAGATTTATTTACTAGCCATATCATTTAAAATTTTACAAATATTATCAAATCATGTACATTTATGTAACGCGGTATTATTTTACTTTCGGAAAATATCTTTCCTTTTTTGTAGTCTTTTCATCTTGTATCCCGGATTAAATACCGTCCTCCTGATTGGTCTCGTAAACTACGTGTTTCTTGTTCATCTTAACAGATAATAACATGTAAGCTTTGAAAATAAATATCCATCCATAGTGTATTTTAATATCTTGCTTCAATATACGATACTCCCAGATGTTCAACAATTTGGTTTTAAATTTCATTAACAACTACATCAAAAACACTAAATATTATACCTTTGTTTTATACTATCACTCATTTGTGTCAAGTTACTGTGTTGTTTAGGAGCTTTATTTTGTTAGTTGACTTCCGATTCTGTTGTGCTTCCAAAAAGAAAAGAATATGTTCTTGATTTGTGTTGGGGTTTGTGTGATCATGCCGTTACTACAAAATTAGTTGTACTATCTAGTTTGTTAGTTGATTAGTTTGTCCATATTTGTTTTAAGACCAGTGACCTTCTTCATCAAATTGCATAACAACTAATAAACAATAATCAGTAACTTAACACCTAGTGTCCTAATGGGAAAGTGAGGAGAAAAGGTAAATTCATTCTCTCTTCACACTCAAAAAGTATACTATAGTATACCTCGAAAACTCGATTTCACAGCATTACAAATAGAAAATTACCACTTATACACAACCCAGTCATAAGTGATACAAAAATAGAGTAATGAAGACATAATTGATTAGTTGTGTCTAATACCATAGGGTATATAGTACGAGTTTGTAGATTAGGCAAAAGCTAACGATTAGTAGAATATAAGAATCCCATAGTCCAAACTTCTATTAACTATACAATAAAAGTATAAGCAACTGTTTCTCGTTTAATAGTTTTCGAATCCAATCTTCCTGAAATCCTCTTCTAAATAACACGTTCATATTGAGGTCAGTAGTTACAGGAAGCTACTCATATCAACAGATACAAAGCACACTCTTACACTTTATTACATAGGACTTCGATAGTCCACTTTTTTCTTAAAACTAAACACTTGAAATACGTGATTGTTTTGATTCTTGTCCACTACATATTTTTCTACTCTCTTCTAAATTTGACATGGCAGCATTCGTGTAACCTGCATATATTTGTACTACCGACACATTATTAAACACCGGTCAAGACGCATTCACATGAGCTCATTAGACCCTAAGGATATCATAACGCCTGTATCAGTAATGAGTCCTCCAGCTAATTGGATACTCTATTCGTTAATAGTAGTGACTATTGTAGGTAGCCTATAAATTACAATGATACAAAACCAGTTTCTCTTCGACTTGAAACAATCCAGTATCTTGATGTATATCTAG
>CALYCQ020000078.1:0-27104 GCA_944470405.2 Schistosoma mattheei
GACCATCACCTTTAATTACTACTTTAGTAATGATTACATTTGAATTTGCAATATTTCTTCTCTATTAAACAAACGTTTGACTTGAATGTTCCATAGGAATTTTCGCCTTATTCAATGGAAATGCATTTTGTGGTGTTACGTGGTAAGTGAAATGTGTGTTAGTTGTAATGTTGTAATGCATGAAATTGATAATTCGTGATTCTACATGAGTTGAAACGATGTGAATTACTTGTTGTCACTGCTCATCTATCTTTGTGTTATTTCTGTTAGTTTGTTTAATGAAGTCTTGTAGACATAGATGGGAATGAGTGTTGAATATGTAGTATGTGCCAGGCCGATCAGATATAGTGAAGATAGAGATGGTGGTGGTAGCGGTGGTGGTGGTGGTGGTGGTGGTGTGGTGGTGGTGGTGGTGGTGGTGGTGTGGTGGTCACATTGCAGATCGATCCACAGAATTCCATCAGCAATTTTGACGGTTAGACTATATCACATTGGTAATGAATGATTCAATGAATAACTGACTGTTCATAACATTATACTGCAATTCAATCCATTTAATTATTATTATTATTATTATTATTATTGTTATTATCATTTACTGACATGATTCAATGACTCTTGTGACCATCACCTTTAATTACTACTTTAGTAATGATTACATTTGAATTTGCAATATTTCTTCTCTATTAAACAAACGTTTGACTTGAATGTTCCATAGGAATTTTCGCCTTATTCAATGGAAATGCATTTTGTGGTGTTACGTGGTAAGTGAAATGTGTGTTAGTTGTAATGTTGTAATGCATGAAATTGATAATTCGTGATTCTACATGAGTTGAAACGATGTGAATTACTTGTTGTCACTGCTCATCTATCTTTGTGTTATTTCTGTTAGTTTGTTTAATGAAGTCTTGTAGACATAGATGGGAATGAGTGTTGAATATGTAGTATGTGCCAGGCCGATCAGATATAGTGAAGATAGAGATGGTGGTGGTAGCGGTGGTGGTGGTGGTGGTGGTGGTGGTGGTGGTTTTTTTGTGTTTGTTTTCATGTATATTTTGAAGGTAAGAATACAGTATTTGTTTGATTTTTGGTGAATTATATAGTTCGTGTTAGCTAGCTATCTATCTAATCTTACCTCATGTTTACAAAAAAATATCTTGAGCGTTATTATTTTTTTTATTTGATCATTTTTATTTGAAGTCTTGATTTGTTTCAAACTTTTTATATTCATTGTTCAATGGTTACACTTGTTGTATTATCAGATATATATTTTGTCTGAGGTGTTCTTATCATTATTATCAATAATCTACATTTTGGAATGTTAATTTGTATATTAATAATAAATGTTCAAGATCAATTTTTCTTGCAGATTAGCATGAATTCATTTTTATTTCGTTGTTTCATAATAATAAATTATATTTCGAAATAAAGCCTATTATAAAAGGAATATGAATATACATAATCAAATGTTGAATAGTTATACCATAAAAGTATATAGATAATTTTAGTCAGTTAATGTCTCAGATGTTACTCATGATTCAATCTTTGCTCGGATATGACATGACAGGTCCTGGGTTGGAATCATACGCGTCGGGCTCGTTGGTGCTTACTAATGAGGAGTCCCACAATGGGACGAAACGGCCATCCAGTGACTCCAGGTTTTTCTTAATGGTCTAACTTCAATTGACTCATGATCTCAACTAGTAAATTAAAATAAAATTATTTACGATAAATTTTGAATAGTTGAGTTCACGAGTCGTTTAAAGCTAAACCACCATTTAAAACCTAGAAGCACTGAACGGCTATTTCGTCTTAGTATGGGACATCCTCTGAGTGCGCATACACGATCTCGTACATGAGACTCATACTCAGGACCTTCTGTTCCGCGCGAACACCTAACCTCTAGACCACTGAGCCAGCATCTAACTATTATTGTCTAACTCCAATGGATCCATGATCTTGCTCAATACAATTCCCACAATATTGAAATGACGAAAATGCAATGTTAACTTGAATCAGTTTATACACTAAATGAAATTATGTAATTCATGATCAGAATAAATACAGGTTAGATTAGGTGAGAGTAATAAGAGTGGAATTACACATTTATATGACATTAGTAATTTATAATAAAGTGATGTGAGAGCTAAGTATACTAATCATGTATTCAGGAGATTAATACTGACTTTAAACCAACAATAATAAAAGTATTATTTTTATTTTCACATAATATAATCAGTATCACATGTAGTGTGTAGGCTAGAAGATTAAAAACACAGTAGTACGGCTAACTGATAGTTTACCATGTATGACAATTTGTAATTATTAAACTATAGATCTAATTTGTTAGATGAAATAACGTATTTATTGAATGAGTATTTCTAAAATAAGAATTCTTTTTAAAAAGTATACTAAATGCCTCTGTATGGCCGAGGGTGGGGAAAGTCACCTCTCTCCATCTGGAAATGCTTTCACATGACCACGCGTATACAGCCACTACTAAGGAATTTTTACTAATTGCATTCTCGTGGCATCACTGCTGATAACGAAAGTGAGAGGATGAAAAGCGAATGTCCGGCGCTTTAACCGGGTTGGTGGATATGGAGGATCCACCAAGGGAAGTTGGAAAACCCTGATTCTAAACCAATGGTGCGTATGGGATCCAGGATCTGAATGAACAAATGGTGTACGAACCAATTATTTATCACCGGCTATCATGAGACTGCGTTCCCTCTCGTTGCTCCACTGCCTTGTGGATCAGATCTTTAGGTCAAAGGTTTCTTGTGTGGCCCCGGGCAGTATCACAGCCCATTCACAAATCACGTGACTTGTGTGGCGCATATGTATTCGGTGCTTCTTTGTAGAAATATTTATGTGTTCAAGTTAATATATAAATAAAAATAATTAATTAAAAACGTCAATTTTCACTGGCAGCAAGAAGTCTGGTGTGAGCGAAACAATCTTTGAGGATGACGGGATGCCAGTCACTAACACCCATCGACGTCTTGGACGATGGGCAGAATTTTTCGAAGGGCAGTTCAACTGGCCTGCTGCTCCGGCAACATCGGTCAGACTGTCCTGCCCTCCATGGCCGGTGACGACTGATCCACCAAATGAGGCGGAAGTCCGCAAGGAACTCCAACTCTTGAAGCGTTACAAATCACCTGGCCCAGATGACTTACCTCCGGCTCTTTTTAAAGATGGTGGTGACTTTTTGACTAAGGAATTGACGACGTTGTTTACAAAGGTTTGGGAACTAGAGAGTGTACCAACGTCATGGAATGAGTCGATAGTTGTCCCTATCTTTAAAAAGGGTTCACGTCGTTCCTGTAACAACTATCGGGGGATAAGTCTACTTCCGATTGCGTCCAAGCTATTGGCTTCCGTCATACTTCGTAGGTTGTTCAAAACCCGAGAAAGATTGACTCGCGAGGAGCAGGCTGGGTTTCGTTCTGGTCGAGGATGTATTGATCATATCTTCACCCTCCGCCAAATGTTAGAACACCATCATACTTATCAAAGGCCAACAATCGTAGTGTTTCTTGACATCAGGGCTGCCTTCGATTCGTTGGACAGGACTGTTTTCTGGGATTGTCTATTGAAGAAGGGTGTACCTGAGAAGTTTATTAACATCCTAAAGCCCCTATATACAAACACCTCAGGCAGAGTGAGGGCATACAACCACCTCTCTCCATTGTTCCATTCGAGCAGTGGGGTTAGGCGGGGTTGCCCAATCTCACCATTCCTCTTCAACTTTGCCATCGATGACATTCTGGAAACAGCTCTGATGAATGTAAGTAATGGCGGTGTGGATCTGTTGCCTGGAGAAAGACTTCTCGACCTTGAGTATGCGGACGATATTGTCTTACTGTGCGATAATGCCCAAGGCATGCAATCCGCACTTAATCAGTTGGCAATCAGTGTCCGTAGGTATGGTATGTGCTTTGCACCTTCGAAGTGCAAAGTACTTCTACAAGACTGGCAGGATTCTAATCCTGTACTCACCCTGGACGGTGAGCAGATAGACGTAGTTGAGAAGTTCGTGTATCTGGGTAGCTGCATAAGTGCTGGTGGTAGCGTGAGTGATGAGATCAATGCACGTATAGTGAAAGCCAGAGCGGCTTATGCCAATCTGGGCCATCTTTGGCGCCTTCGTGATGTTAGTCTGGCTGTAAAAGGTCGGATCTACAACGCGTCGGTGAGAGCAGTTTTGCTCTATGCTTGTGAAACCTGGCCTCTCCGAGTTGAGGATGTTAGACGACTCTCTGTGTTCGATTATCTCTGTCTCTGAAGGATTGCTGACATCGAATGGCAACACCACGTCATTAATACAGAGGTTCGGCATCGTTTGTTCGGGCGCACAGACGGTAATGCAATTGGTGTCACAATCTTGAAACATCGACTTTGGTGGCTTGGACATGTTGTACGAATGTCGTCCCAGAGAATTCCACGTCGTGCATTATTTTCCGACTCTGGGACTGGTTGGAAAAAGCGGAGAGGTGGTCAGTGTATGACATGGTGTCGTGGGATGAAAGAAAGTTGCAAAGGTCTGGCTTGTGTTGGACCTTGACGACTCCCTGGCTGGGGTCCTAGAGATGTTGCGACACAGTGGCTAGAGACGTTATCAGATATTGCTCAGAATAGAAGCCAGTGGTGATCCTGCTGTAACCTTCTTTTACTTTCTTCATAAAAAGTGATTATATCTTCGTTAACTGAAAGAATTCTTCTGGTTGTACCTTTCCGTTTCCCCCATTATTATTATTATTACTACTACACTATTTTACCGTAATCTGTGGTCGTTAATGTTCTTTTTTTTCGCTCCTTACCTTCTTTTTTTTCGCTTCCCATTCTCATTGTTTTGTGTGGCGCATACATATTTGATACCCTCTTTTACCAATATTTATGTTTACAGAATTACTTGTAGTAACTATGAATATTGAAAATATTTCAAAGTTGTTTTATGAAAACTGTTTTGTCCGTAATTGTAATTTAAAAATTCTATTATGTATTAATGGAACTCATAATTCCAAAGTTTATTTAGACATTTTTATTATCAGTATAGTGTTGTGGAGAATATTGAGGTCCATTGACAACATGAACTGACCAATGTTAGACCACTATTGAAAACATAGAGGCACTAGACGGTCGTTTCGTCTCAGTATGGGACTCCTCAGCAGTGCGCATCCACGATTCCGCACGCGGGACTCAAACCAAGGACCTCCGGTCTCGCGAACGCTTAGCCGTCATTCGACGGTGCTAATGGTTAACATCGACTGATTCATGATCTTTCACAACCCTTTGTCCATTGTCTTCAGTGAGTAACTGACTCTACAACAGACACGGTTGAACTCCATTGGTCACAGCTTATCACTAGAACTCCATGATATCAATTGAAACTCAACAACCTTCACAACCTTATACTGAAAATTTCTTATATTGTCCAATAATGAAGTCCAGTATTTAGATGAATAAATTTAAGAAACATTTATAAACTATTAGGAAGCAGTGTAAATTTGAATGGTAAATTTAGAATTTAATATTTTCCACTTAATTAAAACTGAAGAAGAAACTAAGAAAAGACGATGGAAATGGATAGGACATACATCACGTAAATCGTCAAATTGCATCACGAGCCAACCCCTAAAATGGAATCCTGAAGGGAAGTGGGAAAGAGGAAGGCCGAAAAACACATTACATCGGTAAATAGAAGGAGATATGAAAAGGATGAATAACAACTAGAAAGAGCTGGAAAGGATTGCTTAGGACAGGATTGGATGGAGACTGTTAGTAGGTGGCCTATACTCCTCCACGAGGAGTAACAGGCGTAAGTAAGTAAGTAAGTAATTTAATTAAAACAGAAAACTGATTTAAGTAAGAAAATCAGGACTAAAAAAGAATTCACTACAACATGAATATCATTAGAGAGTCTATGAAACTCTGTGTGTGTATGTGTGTAATTCCTGAACTTCCCAGTTGGTTTTTATGTCTTTCAAATGGTAGGATACAGTTATACGAAACATCAATGACAACAATATGACTATTTGTTACTATAATACCTAAATTTTGATCAATTTTCAGTGTTTAAGCCCAAAGTATCATATTACTTACTATCTGTTGTTTAACATCTCCACATCGTCTGTTTATTCAATTCACAAATCATTATTCCATTTAGTTTTAGGTCGCTAAACTGACTATAGTAGTATATAAATCCTGTTTTTCATATGTTAAGTATTCATAAGATTTACTCAAGCTTCTAGATATATTTTGATTGAGATCATGAACCGATTGATGTTAGTCCACCACAATTGGAAACCTGGAAGCACTGGACGGCCGTTTCGTCCTATAGTGGGACTCATTAGTAGTGCGCATCCATGATCCCGCTCGCGGGATTCGAACCCAGGGCCTCCAGTCTCGCGCGCGAACGCTTAACCCACAGGACCACTGAGCCGGCATCCAATGGTGATAGTGTCTAACATCAACCAATCCACGAAATTTCGCGACCATCTATTTTACTGAGGTAGATACCTGTTTCTACCCGACATGGATTAGCTCCACTGGTCACGGCTTCTCACTAGAACAGTGAGAATTTCCTCACAAAGCTAGTCACTAGTGAGCACATGTTGATTACTGGTATAGGGATTGTGGAGATTACTAAGTTTTGATTGAGATCATGAACCGATATATACTTTCTTAGAGTATTTCTTCAATGTAGGCTGCTATCGGTTAGTAACTAAGTGTTTTCATTATCTTTTCTTTGACTGAATAAAATCAAAAATGTTTTTTCTATTGATTTACGTCACTTAATCTTAGCAACTAAATTCAGAAACAAAATGATTATAAAGATTTTACGTCATACTACAACGGTATTCAAGTTACTTCAAATGATCATTATCTTTTTTTTTAAAACTATTTCACCTGGTGTAAAATTTAATTTGCGTGTCTACTATTCAATTTGAATAGTTGGTCACATTTAAAGTTATTTCCCCCCCCCGTATTAATTTTCTTTTAACAGAATAATTCTCCTAAAATTCATCTATTTTGGTTTATATCTAACCAGTAGTAATACTTTTTTATACATTATGATCATTAAAGTTTCCTATTCAGCTAACCAGTTCATTCAGTTGAAAGTGAACTAGTTTATCACTAATATAAGATGTATTGAAACTTCTAAGGTTTATATTATGAAGTGATCTTGGTTAGACAACCATTAAATACCAGAATACATTGAACAGTTCTTCAAAACCTTGTCAGTGATAAAATCCAAGATTTTCAGGTCTCGTCCAAAACACTTAACTTTTAGATCAATGAGTCAACATCTGATGGTTCGCATTTTTAATTTCACCTAATTCATGATACTGCGCAACTATCTTCCAGTGTTGTTGGTGAAGAAATACTTTACATTCAATATGGTTGAACACTTTTTGTCATAATAAATCGGCATTCCTGGAGTTACCTCTCGACGTTAATCACGAGTATTGATAATTGTGGACACTGTTGAATCTTGAATCCAACTTATGTCTCGTAAATATCATAAAGTATTCTTTAAATAGATATGAATGACAAGCCAGTAAATGAAGTAGCTTAAAAGTGTACATACACCTGATAAAAATAATCAAAGAAGTCATGTAATATAATGCTTATTGTTGAATTCATGTAATGTTAGGGATTCCTTACCTTCTTCAATTCGAATATTCTCTGATTTCTAAGCATAAATCAGACAAATTCACTTGATATTATTCACTTGAATTTTCCCATTGATGATTAGGACTACAATCGATCAGTCTCTTGTTGGCATGTGTGCATACTGTGCGTATTGCCTCGATATTGCCTTAATTCACAAGCATTATAAGCAAAGATAGATAGTGGCTAGCTGTGGAATCCAGTATGCACATATGTTAATAAGAGACTGATCAGTTGCAGTCCTAAACACCAATGGGACGATTCAAGTAAATAATACCAAGTGAATTTAAACTTCACCCCATTTCACAAGCAAATGGCTATCTGGACTCAGTAGCTAAGTGGAGAACACCATGGCGTTTGAATTGGACGGTACTGGGTTCGAGTCCCAAGGCGAACATCAACTCTGAGATGCAGGTATACTCAGCTAGCGAGTCCCGAATTGGACGAAACGGGCATCCTGAATTCCATTGCTAGCCAATATTCATCTTTGTTCATAATAAATCAGATAACTTAAATCAACTCATATAAGAAAATCAATTTCATGCAAGTAATTCAATAACTATATTCTTACCAAGCAAATTTCTATGCAAAATTTATGTCCTTAAAATGATCTTTTTTTATGAATGTTCAAAGTAGAAAAGAATATAAACTTTGATGTTCATAATTAAATGTAACAACAAGGCTAAGAAGAAATGGATTGTTACCTTTTTCAACATAAGACCCCTTTTTCAATTAGATTCTTATCAGACTTTACTTTAATATACGGTAAGATTCACAATGTATATGCGAAATTATTAAACCAATCAAAGTCATTGACCTATTTCCCATTATGAAACATGAATTCAAGGCTTAGTTGTTCTTATCCAAAATAGTACATTTTTCATCACACTATCAATTTATACTTTATAGTTGAGATTATAATAACGATCAATGTTAGATCATTATTGAAAATCTCGAAGTACTGAACGGCCTTTTCATCCTAATATGGGACTTTTCAACAGTGCAAATTCACGACCTCCCTACGCAGGACTCAAACCCAGGACCTTCAGTCTCGCTCACGACCGCTTAGTCCTTAGACCACTGAACCAGTATGCAATTGCGTTAATGCTCTGAAATAACTAGACTATTGATTGTATTGAACAGTTAACGTGATATCACTATCGAGATGAATGACTAGAAGCTTTTTATTAACTGTAGTATTCTTGAATTAGTTTCATTTACTATTATTGTATTCCTTAATAAAGTATTATGATTCGACATTTTTTTCCAAACGATGATTGTTCTGTACTAAACATTGTTTCAGGTTTCTTTCAATTAAACATGTCTATTATTTTCGTAGTTGAAATCATGAACTGATCTTAATAAGATTAGCATTGAAAACTGGAAGGCAGTGAACGGTTGCTTCATAGTATTATAGGTCTCCTCAGCAGTGTGGATTCACGACCCCATATCCAGTAATCGAACCCATGATTTTTCATCTTGCGTGCGAACGTTTAATTTCTAGACTGCTGAACCGAAATCCAACTGTGTTAATGTCTAAATTCAATTAATCCATTATCTTTATCAACCCTTCATCGATTGCTTGTGGTAAGTTAATCTCTCACCTAACACGGATTGAAATTCACTAGTCACAGCTTCTCACTAGAACTTCAGGAGTTACATCTTGAAGCCAGTCACTAGTGAGCACATAATTACTATGTATATAAGGAGATTCTATTATTTTCACAGTTGAAATCACTAACTTTTTATTATTTCTTCCAATCATCATTACATTTAATCCAAGTTTGTCAATGATATGAATCAAGCTGTTGAAATTCAGGTCAGGATCAATTCACTTATCATTTTTCTTGTTCTTTCAAATTAACCAGCATTTTTTCGTACTAGATATAAGTTAATAAAACTTTCATGTGATTATTCATTAAATTGACCTTAAATTGTGAACTCAATAGTTGTATGTGCATTAAAATTTGAGTAAATTTCAATGTTTTTATTTTATTATTTTATTTAAACACATAAACATTGATACAAAGAGGCATCAAATAGATATGCGCCGCATAAATCATCCCATTTGTATGAAGGCTGGAATATTGCCCTATCTCCCAAACCGAGAGAGGTGAGTTTATTAGGATGTCACCCACGAAGATTTCAATCTAAAGGTCTGATACACAAGGTAGTGGAGCAACGTTAGAAGATGCATTCTCATGGTAACCAGTGACCAATGGTTGATTCATACGCCAATTGTTTCTTCAGGATCCGGGATCCCATATGCATGATTAGTTTAGACTCAGGGTTTTCCGATTCCCCTAGATGGATCCTTCGTGACCACCAACCCGGTTAAAGTGCCGGATAGTCGCTTTTCGTCCTCTCAATTTCGTAAACAACAGTGATGCCGCGAGAATGCCGTGATTAGCACATCCCTTACAGTGTTTGTTTACGCGTAGCCATATGAGAGCATTTCGACAGAGAGAGCTGGCTCTCAGTGCCCTCAGCAGTACCAGGGTATTCGGAGGCCAAAATTACACTGAAAGTATCACATATACTCCCCCTTATCATATCGTTTGACACTTCACCTTAAATATAATCACTATATTACTTAACTTACATAGAATAAAATGATTTAAGGATCTGGCTTATATCTAAAAATTCCAGTCTGTTTTCAAAATGTCGGTAAATTTTGAACAAAAAAAGAAAAGAGAAATGGAATCCAATCAGTGTAACCATAAATCTCTTTATCTCACCACTAATATACATTTTTATTGTAACTAAGGCATTATTTCGGCTATAAATTGATTTATTCATGGAATTCTAAATGGATTGATATTAAGTTAAATTTTGAAAAAACAAGCCTAAATAAATCTCAAGGACAAATATCTTTAATAATCGAATGTCTTTTGTTTTTTGTGGAGCCCTTTATTTTGTCGTCATTTAGATTGGACGATGTTTGTTGACGGGCTCTCCACTTTAGTGGCCCGAGATCTGACTCCAATTTGATCGTATGAATGATTGTTATTGAAATATATATGTCGCCTATCCTTGTATATAATCATCGACTTAAATCGTGTTAGTCAATAACGGAATTAAATAAGTCAAATAAAGAGAATGGACTTTTGAATACATATACTTTGTATACGAAGCGAACATGATAGAAAGAAGCGGAACGACGCGCGATGGAGATAGCGGGTAAACCGACTCCATTTAGTCAAGTGTTATTCAATATTTATAGCCACACAAAATTAAGTTACAGACATGTGATGAATGGGATAAGAAACTTAAACGCACATGTGCTTTCATATAAAAACAGTCAAGAATGGTAAGCGAATAATTCACAAGGTCAACATATGACTGAAGTATAGTGAATAGACTGGCGTGTCCGAAAGCAAGAATAAGATATATGGGCTTGACATAATAAACTGACACTACAATTTCATAGAATGGAAATAGTTCCTTTTGGTGAATTTTTTTGAGTGATACTGGTGTGACCTTGAGAATAGTTACCTACTTATTAGGAAATAAATAAAGGTTATAAACCAATTAGAATTGTGATCTACAGTTGATGGTTAGAGTTAAGAATTAGATTTACGGTTCTCATCATGAACTGACATCAGTTATAATGCCAAAACTCTATTTACTCAAATGTTGTCGTTATCTTGTATCTGATTGGTTCATCTACAAATTATAGTCTTACCATTCTTTTTATCAAGATAAAAGGTAAACTATTTGGTAATGTTAAATCAATTTAAATGAATATGAAATTTCGATTCGTTTATTAATGAATGTCAATTAAAGTAATTAGTCTTTTTGATTCATTTTGATAGTGTAAATAAGAAGATGAAGATTATGAAAACTATGTGAATATGAACCTTAATGGTGGCTTGAAACTAAAGAATTCATAGACGCGCGATATATGTATATATATCCCCTCTTTATTATAGTAAAAATGAACAGACTGCACAAGGGCAGCTAGTTTTACAAGTGCAGTATAAACAGGGTGCAGTTGCAAGGCAGAAAGTCGTGTTCAGTGTCCAAGACTTACCTCAATTGGGAGACCACCGAGTGAGGGGTGGTCGCTCTGTGACATGGCAAGTAAGAGCAGGCGTAGTGCGCCGGAATAATCAATTTTGACGGAAAACACCGATTTCATAGTAAGACCAGGTGTAGTGGGCAACTATTACATCCTTTCATAACTTTCGAATGACTGAATGGATTTCTCAGATTATTACTTTATTTTGTGCAGCATTACATAATTGATTGAGTGAAAAGTAGTCAAGAGTTTTTGTCCATCAGCAAAAAATATTTCCAAAGTCCTTATTATTCTATAGAAAGTCCAAGAGAATTCCAGTTTATTAACCAAAGTATTTTCCCTAGCGAATGTATAGCAATAGGCTATGCGATGGCAGATAGGTATTTACAACAGAAATCGAATAAAAGAAGAATGAACAACATCAGTCGAGCCGTTCAAAAGTTATGATCAAATGGGTGTTCACGAAATTCGTAGCTTCGGGCATATTTGTAGGAATTTTTCAGGTCACATTTACCTTCATAACTTTTGAACGGATTATTATGTTTCAATGAGGTTTTCTTTGTGTTACTTATCTAATTGAGTACTATTTAGTGATGTGTAATATGCACACATACATTACGATTTGTGCTTGACGATTTACACCTGCTCTTACTCGTCATGTTATATACAGGCGTACTACCCCTAACTCTGTGTCTGAAAAGCCGGAAAAATGAAACTTTCGCATACACGATAAAAATGATCTTGGTTTGAATCTCACGAGGGGCGGGATCGTGATTGCGGACTGCACAAGAGTCCCATACTAGGACGAAACGGCCGTCCAGTGCTTCTAGATTTTCCATGGTGGTCTAGCTTCAATTGACTCATGATTTCAACTATTGAAATTACTAAAATCTACACAAGACCCCTTCTGATATCTCAAATCTGTGTAGCAACATAAAATCAATATATTTTTGTCTACCAATATGATTTTCTGTAAAAAAAATAATAAATCAATGTACACATGCAAAAGAATCGTTTTTTCACATATTATACAAATCAGTTTATCGTATGTATTTATCTAAGGTGTCTAGTTTTTTTGTGTGGTTTGTTTGTTTGTTTTTCGTTTTTTCCCTCTACATATTTCTATTTGAATTCTACGTCAGAATAACATGCAAACAAGCAGATTAGTTTCAATATAAACATTATCAACAATTGCGTAAATGAATCCAGTCACGTTGTTAAGCATTTTCATCATTTAATTGGTGTATATAGTTGATAACAGTATTTCTTGATAATTATACCTTATGTAAAATGTGAATGATATGTATGATAATCAATATTATTACATTAACACCGTTGGATCCCGGCTCAGTGATCTAGTTGGTTAGGCGCCTGGAGTGAGACTGTTAGGTCCTGGGTTCGAATACCAAGAGGCGGGGTCGTGGGTGCGCACTAATGAGGAGTCTCATAATAGGACGAGACGGCCGTCCAGTGCTTCCAGGTTTTCCATAGTTGTTTAGCTTCAATTGACTCATGATTTCAACTGTTGAAATTATTATTTACTTACTTACCAATGCTACCCCTTGTAACGTCTTTGTTTTGTTAATTAATCACCTTGACAACTGTTATCATATAAATTTCAACGGTGTTTGAAATCAGAAGATAATGAGAATTGGTAACTACAGTTTATTAGCGGATAGCGTAGATCACAAAGCAAATCAAGCGAATTTGAAGCAAAGAGGCGAATATGTATTTGAGAGCAAATACAGAGGCAAATTTATAATCAAATCTCATAAGGGTACAGCAAGGTAAAGCAAAAGCTAATAATAGGATTTGAGTACATATATAAATGGAGAGGAGGATGAATTATCTAGTGATATTTAAGTGATCAACATATTAACTAGAGTTTACCATATGATCTAGTGATCATAACGATAAAAAGAAAAAGAATCGTTCTGTCCTAATAACATTGTCTGTTAAGTAAGTTAATAAAAGGGCTGTTATGTCCCGATAAGCATAATGAATGGTAACTTTTGGGATCCATTTATGGACCAATAGTATGCGTATATCTTTATCGTATAATTGTTAAGTAACTACACTATACATATTCATGTCCCTCTTATTATGAGCTTTATTTTGACCTACAAACTATTAGTATACGATTTACCATTCTTGAATTATGCCCTATCTATTAATTACTACCTCCCATATTCACAGCCACATTTGGCTAATTCTTGTACAGATGTTGTTTCCTATTTTATAGTACGGTGTGGTCTGTCTGGTTGGTATATAAACTCAGTATGCTTGAAATAATGATTCATATTGCAGAGGCTGAAATTTGTGTTCTGGACTTAACTAGCTAGGCTAGGCGGAAAGCAGGACCAATCAGGACTCTATACTGCTCGCACGTGTTTTACGCATCAGTAGTCTGATCGATAATTCGCTGCTCTCTGATTGGCGGTATCGTTATGTTATTCATTAACAGGGCACTCAGGCCACAAGTTATAACAAGGGCTTAAACAAAATCGATCATAATCTTATTTGGTTGTAGATAGTTGTTATACCGTCATGGAGGAGTATAAACCGCTCACCAGGCTTCTTCAGCCAACTCTATGCTGGACAATTTTTTCTAGTTGTTTCCTGTGGTTATTCATTCTTTTCATGTTTACTTCCAGTTCCTGATGCACTGTATTCTTTCACCATGCTCTTTTCCATTTCTCTTAGGGATTATATCAAGTATATTTTGTATAATTGTAACTAAACGAAATAACAAAAGTATTTTGATTTGGTCTTAAAATAAAAACTCAATAATTTCAAGAATATTATGATTCCTTAAAGAGAAGCAACAAAGTGTTACCCTAAAGAGTACTTTAGTTAACCAAAAAAATAACTATCTTTGATTGAGAGCAATGAAATTGGTTCTATCATTTGATCATTCAAGGTTATTGATTTTGTTGAATATTGTCACTGTTATGTAAGTAATCATACATGATGATAGTGAAATGGATACCATTCTAGTAGAAATTAATATTCTATGAATTTTTCATTCCTAGCTGGATTATAATTTCTTTGCATTATACAGTTTTATACATGACTAAATAGTTGAACTGATGCTTGATTACAATTTCATTATAATAATGTAATCTCCCATTAATATACTGATTGACATAATTGCTAGTTAAAAAAAAAATAATTAACAAAGTCATTCAGAAGAATGATGGAAGCTCCACGACTGAACCATCCAGCTCAGAGAACAAAACTCTATCAAAAACTGTCAGTAGTGTTAAAAAAAAGTAAAATTTCCGCCTTTAAATTCCGTAAGTGATTTCAAGATGACAGGATGACTGGAAGGCCAAAGAACACAGTACGTCGGGAAATAGAAGCAGATCTGAAAAGGATGAATAACAACTGGAAAGATCTGGAAAGGATTGCCAGGACAGGATTAGATGGAGAACGCTCCTTCATGAGAAGTAACAGGAGTAAGTAAGTAAGTAAGGATGACTGGATTAGGCAAGGATTTACTGTACAGAAGATTAATACGAAACTCAGAGTTTGGCTTAAGACTTCTTGTGCTGATTAGTGCATAATTAGTTTATCACAAGAACAAAGTCATATATGTCGGTGTTCTAATTAGCGGTTTAGTCACATGATATTTGACGGGACTTAGGATATAATAGAAACATTATCTAACAATTTTAATCAGTATTATTTTATAATGGAATTTCATTTTACGTATCATGTATCACAAATTGATAATGTAATTTTTAATAGCAATATATCTTGGTATTCGTAGTTGGTAACAAGATATTTCAGCATGATTTCATTTGTTTAATACGGTGTATTATCCCGAAATTATGGAGCTAATCGACTGAATTCTACCTGAAGTTTGTACTGATGATATCGTTCAGAAGAACGATGAAAGCTCCACAACCAAACCATCCAGTTCAGAGAACAAAACTCCATTAAAATATCAACAAGTTTTATTCAGATAATTTTTTTAAACTAAAAATCAGTCAGTCAGTCAGTTACAGCGTAGGATCAGGCATATATATGAATCTGTCCAAGTTGTCATTACTTCATTAGCACAACAAGATGAACACCGGATTCATAAGAGTGGTTAAGTCAATGGTGGTAATCTATGAAAGAAAGATTGCATATGAGAATATAATACAGGAAGAAAGAATTTGTTCGTAGAAAGATAGATATGAAGCGATTTCAATCTCAAAGACTACAGGAAGACAGAGGTTGTATGCACCGACTCCATTGTGATCGATCACCCAGAGTCTCCAACCACTGGTTACGATGGTCACACGGACCCCAACCAAGTAGTCTATATTTACCAACATGGCTCAGACTAGAAGTTAGTGATTTCAAGCACTGATGTCTCTAAAAATCACATAACTAAATAGACTTTAACAAATGATATATGAAGTAATTGGTTAAAATTGTCGATAATTTACGTCATGGATAAGTTTCAATTAGATAACCATTCAAACTCAGGGTTAACTAATAGTTAAGGACTTCGTAATTTTGTTATATCCTCAGTTCCTTAGATGTTTACATGTATATATTTTCTCTCCTGAGTACTATTTCAGTTCTTTTTGCTGTTTACTTCCTCTTCTACCTTTAAATCACATATTATCCACACCTAAATACATTCCGTTAATATTCACTCATTTCATTCACTATGTACAAAAGAATGAGAAGATGAATTAACTGATTCATCATGTATTTGGTTATCGGTTAAAATTCAAAAGTGTGAGTTTATAGTACCATCTGATTGCCTAAACTGAAATAGGATGGGATGGGTTTCGAACATGAGAATTGGCGGTTGAAAGTCGAACGTCATCTGTACATATATGTTAAATTAGTTAACGGGTTTTTAAACATTTTGTTTAGTTTAGATTAGGTTGCGGAGAACCATCGAATAGCTATTTTCATGAGTCTAAATCTCTTTATTGAAACACTCACTAACATCATTTCAAAAGATGAAACATACTAGCACCACATCATTCAAATACTGAGTTACAACCAGTTGGTTCTATTTTTCGAACTCAAAGAATTAGTGGCACAGTACAATCATTAGTCTGTCTTATAAAATGGTAGTCGGCTCATTTTAAATTCAACTGACAAGATAGGTCACGAATTCCGGAAAGAATTCTGGGTTGCATATAACCGTACAAGTTTCAGATGTGCTCTGAATGACTAAATTTAAACATATTCCCTAAAGTGAATAGTATATAATAGAAAGCAAAGAGATTTCATGTAGATTGTTAAAGAGACATAAGTATAAGAGAAAAATTTATTCAATTTTCCTTAATTTTCAGTGAACGTTAGTTTCCAAACTTTTGTGATAAAAATTAATGTCAAATAAAATTTTAAACATATTTGTGGTATATGCTACTGATGTCGACAGATATAAGTAGTGTATGTACCATCAATCGAAAGTGAAATACCTGGAGGCAGAATCTTAAGAAGATTGAAGAAAAGAGAACGAGAACAAAGAATGATTGGTGTGGAAATCAAGGAACAATGAAGTCTGAGACAAATGATTGACATTTTGCAAATAAATAATTTATTGTATGATTTCCACATTTTACTAAGACATTCTGTAATGTCGTATTAAATATGAATTCAATTGTCCCTACTTGTGTTCTCGTTCCTAAGTGCTTTTAGAATTATGAGGGCAGTTATCACTTCCCGGTTGCCCACACCGTGGAAGGGTTCTTCTGGAGGTATCTGAAAAGGAAATTGGATTGAAGGTGGACTTAGTGACCTGAGAACGTGACTGCAGTGCCCAAGGGACAACTGTGTGAGTTCGGTCACACACGGCCTTTTTGTGGGCAATTTTCGTGTTAGCTTCGTACTTGTTGAGACCTTATCGCCGGAGATGGATACCAGAGGGATAAGGTGAGGTGTGCATTTTTAGGCTCGACCTTTTCTGACCCCACCCCTTCTTGTGAGAAGGCATCATCGCTGCAGATGCTGGTTGTCTGAAGGAAACATTTTACTGCCATCACACGTCTGTACAGTCAGCAGTACGACTTCGCCCCCATACCTTGGGTTTGCTGCCTTTAGTTTTACTGCTCCTCAACCGATCTATCTGGCATGGTAGAACCTTGAGGAATGATTGTCTCAGTCAGTATAGCTCGATTGGTTCATTACGATAGATAAGCCCGACTACCACGTCAATGTAGCAATAACGGTTGGGGTGTTCTCTTTCACTACAATTATACTAGAAAATTGGAAAACGACAAATAGTTGTTAGTTCTAAAGTATCCATTTACATCTAGTGTACTTTTCCCTTAAACCAGGTCAATTTCATTCTACTTTTTTTTAAATATTGCACTATTATTCAGAGTTGTCCTTCTTATTTCATGCTGACTTAGTTCCATTATTGTTAAATAGATAACGGCCTTAAACTATGAACTGAAAAATCAATCACCATAACTAACTTAACAATAAAGAATATAACCGAAATTGTTTTTATCCTCTGAATTCAAAATGAATTATAAATGCCAGTTTAGAGTTAATATTATGAAAATTATTCGAAATTAAGTTTAATAATTTACTAGGGAGTTCATATTAAAGACTGACAAATATAAAATCTTCATACTTGGATTCACGAGTCAATTCAAGTTAAACCACCATGGAAAACTTGGAAGCACTGAATAACCGTTTCGTCCCAGTATGGGACTCCTCAATACCCACGATCGCTCACATGGGACTCAAATTCATGACCTTTGGTTTCGCACGTGGACGCTTAACTACTAGACCACTGAAATTGGAAACTAACGGCGTTAATCTCAACAATGGTTATGACAACTCAGTTGGCCGAAAATATAATCGAGCAACTGAGGTAGTTTAACTGATAGTCTAATTAAGTAATTGATCATCAAATTTTAACTCAGTATTTATAAGAAAGCAGGAATATTGAGGACTTGACACAGTATATTATTTGAAATAAAACATAATTTAACTAAGATTCCATATCTGGACTATCTTACTGATAACAAATAGTTAGTGAAGGGCCTTCAATACGAACATCAAGACAGTTCTTCTGTACGGAGTTGAAACTTGGAAAACTACTAAAACCATCACCAAGATGGTACAAGTATTTATAAATAGATGTCTACTCAAGATACTCAACATCCATTGACCGGATACCATCAGCAACAGCCTATTGCTCGAGAGAATAAACCAGCTTCCAGCTGAAAAGGAAATTAAGAAAAGACGATGGAAATGGATAGGACATACATTGTGGAAATCACCAAAGTAAATCATGAGACAAGCCCTAACATGGAATCCTGAAGGGAAGTGGAAAAGAGGAAGGCCGAAAAACACATTACATCGGTAAATAGAAGGAGATATGAAAAGGATGAATAACAACTAGAAAGAGCTGGAAAGGATTGCTTAGGACAGGATTGGATGGAGACTGTTAGTAGGTGGCCTATACTCCTCCACGAGGAGTAACAGGAGTAAGTAAGTATTAGTCCTTGTAACCATTTTACCTTTGAATTGAAATAAATAAGTTACATTAAATGAAATATCAAAACAAATTAAATTAATAACAGATATCAATTCATTTTTGATAATAGAAATTGCGTTCACCTTCGAAAATTCCCCAGATTGATTTCAATGCTATCAAGTTATTAAGAGAATTGTTCCTTATGAATGATAAATAATTCTCAATAATACTAATTTACATATTTATCTACATCAATGTCCTCAGGCATCATACTATTGCTAAACAATTACAATAAATGATAGAAGTTTCATGCTTATAATTGATATCTTACTGAAAATGATTTTCTATAAAAATAACTAAGAAAATGTTCTTTTTACAGAAAGATGAAAAGAAAAATGATTAGAATAATAGTCTCGTTACATAGTGTACATATCAAACCATCATTTTTTTTTATAGTATCAATTGAACTCGATCAAGAATAGATAAAACAAGATATAGATGCTTTTTTGTTGTTTAATCAAATAGTGACTTCACGTAATATCGAGATAGTCCCTACAGGATGCACATATGCCAATAGGAGACTAATCAATTACAGTCATAAACATCAATGGGAAGATCCGAGTGAACAATATCAAGTGAAATTAAACTTCACCCTATTGCACAAACAGGTGGATATCAGGACTCAGTAGTTAAGTCGATAACGCAATGGCGTTTGAAGCGAACAGTACTGAGTTCAGTCTCAAAGTGAACATTAATTGTGGGATACAGGTACATTCGGCTGGTGAGTCCCAAATAGAACGAAACACGCGTCAAATTGAATTCCATTATTAGCCATTATCTATTTTTGCTTAGAAAGCTTGTAACTTCAGGCAATATTGAAGCAATCAGAACAGGATGCACATATGCCAACACGAGACTGATCAATTGCATTGTTAAATAACAATGGGAAGATACAAATAAAACAACATCAAGTGAATCAAGTAGTTAGCATTACTTTTTTTAATACGAACTATACAGGTAGAAGTCTACCCGAAATTTGTGCTGATGATGTCGTTCAGAAGGATGATGAGTGATCCACGACCAAACCGTCCAGCTCAGAGAACAAAACTCCATCAAAATCATTCACCTGGGCTACAAATCGTCTCTATCACCTCAAGAACTATATAGTATTATGCTCAATTCCTTCTCTTTGTGGGGTTGTTGTCTACATAATTGAGTGGATGAAAAGTCAATGTCCCACACTTTAACCGAGTTGGTGGATATGGAGGATCCATCTAAGGAAGTTGAAAAAAACCCTGATTTCAAACCAATGATAAACAAGGGCTACAGGATCTTGAGGTTACAAATAGCGTATGAACCTATTGTTGGTCACTGGCTATAATGGGATTATATCCTCTGAAGTCGCCTCATTGTCTTATGGATTAGACGTTTAGGTGAGAGACTCGAGGTGTGGTCAGCTAAGAAAAGCACCTGCTCCAATTTAGGCACCCTAGCTGTATCACTGCCCTCACACAAGTCAAAGGAGGAAGTGCGGCGTATATATACTTGGTCCATCCTTATACCAATTTTTATGTTTAAACAAATAAATAAGAGTATATCATGTGAACTAAGCTAATATGCTTATTGAAATTTCCACTGTTTCCTATAGAAACATAAGACTATTTGAATCAGGGAAACATTGAGCTTTGTAAGTAATACTTTAGGCTTGATGAGATACATTCGTTCTGTTGAATTGAAAATGTGGTGTTTAAAACTCTTTAGTAGGTTGTATATATAGTTATCATCATATAAAGTTTTTGTGCTCTTTTAATATGAAGGGAATCTTTATAAATGAGACGTTTTCCATCTGCATACTATTTGAAAGGTTTACGAAATGTATATTTCGATATGGAACTAATGGATCACCAGTCTTCATGGTTGTGTGTACACTTTGTCTTTTTCACCGTTATGTAAACTATCCTTTATTGTTCGATATATTTATCTCCATACGTTATATTTAGTAAAAATCATCACTGTAACTGTATCACATTTATTCTATGTTACAGTGAATTGACACAAATTCCTCAGTCATATAATTCCACAAAATATATACTTGTATGACATTTGGCACTGCTTACTAAGTATGTCAATCTCTATAAAGCATCAATTTAGATCATAATCATACATTTCTTTTTGTAACTATCTTTGAGACAAATCTCTTGGAACTATAGTAAAGTAGTAAGACCATTACAGTCAACTAGACAGGAATTGAAATCTAACTTACTAATCATATTATTGACTGAATATGGGATTATTTTGCTGACTAAAGTGGCATATGAACTGTTGAATTGAAATTTGATGATTTATTCATTTCATACATATTGGTTAATTATTCGATTCCATGTGGATTACTAGGGAATGACAGTTGCCTAGTGTTTCTTAACTTTCAATAATTCTACATTATAAAGAGAGCAAGAATGAAGATTGATGCAGAATAATAAATGGATTCATTTTATTTCATTAAGTTCTTATCAGCCCACTTTACAACCTAAATTATTTGAAAATCAACGTTATTACAGACATTGACATACTCATACATACGACGGTGATTAAAGATGAATATATGTAGGATGATGTACGGAAAATCCCGATAGAATTCAATCAGGTCATAAAAAAATGAAGTTTGGAAGAGAAAGTTCAAGAACATTTAACTAGTGATTAGAACTTATGGAGTAAACAAACATTAGATGATTGTGTAATGAAATAACTGAAAATAGATTAATGGTAATAAAGAAATCAGTCAGTTATGAATTGAGGAAAAGTGACTATGATCTAATTTAAAGAGTTGAAATAATGAATGACGTAATAAATAAAAAAGGCGGGATTAATTTTACCAGGGTAAATGTTATGGAGCAGAATAATATACCAATCATTATCATGTTAATTCGAGTGATGTCCTTGGACCTTAAATGGACATTCCCTATTGGCCGTTATTTATTTCACTCGTTAAATATTGTGTAAATGTTGTTTTCTATTTTATGGTACGATGTGGTTTGTTTGTTTGGTATATAAATAGAGTATGGCTGAAATATAATGATTCGTAACTCAGAGGCTGTGACTTGCGTTCTAGACTCAACTGGCTGGGCTAGACAGGGAAGTGGGACCAATCGGGACTCTAGGTCGTCCACTGCTTGTTTTACGTGTCACTGATTCGATCGATATAAATACGCGCCCCATCTACCTGCAGTCCATCCGGTACAACAATAAAGAAAGATTTATTACTGTCTCTTTTTGGTTACATAGATCTAGTTTTAGACGTTTGTTGGTGATCGCTTCAGCAAATTTCAAAAGGTTGGGGTTTGATTGTTTCTTAATTACATTAAAGGACTTCAGTGTATCGACTTCATATCTTGTGTCAAGAAGATGTCTTGCGATGTCTATGCCCAAATTTAACCCTTCTTTCTAGAGTCCTCAAATATAAGTAACTGGCCCTACTTATCTAATAATAATAATAATTCCGAATGAAAACTCTAGTCACTTTAAGCAAGCATAGTGATATATAGAATAATCAAATCAAAACTAGATAATTTCTAATCGATGAATAAACGCAGCATGCATCTCACTCACTAAGTTCAAGTCCCAATGTGAACACTATCAACAGGATGGAGGTATATTTAACTAACAAGTTTCAAATTTTGATCAAATAAACATCCTAGGTAGTGAACAATAACACGAGTAGGGACAACCGAATGTATTTGAGAACAAAATTACAGAGCATCTCAGTAAAATCTGAGTACCATATAGTAAATAGTTCATTTGCACACTATTGATCCATTATCTCAAAATTGACTGTTCCTGTTGAAAACCTCAATCCATTGTCTCAGATTTCATTGTTCATGCATTTTCATAACGATTGCGTTCCGTTCCCCTTCTTTCCTTATCGACCTTCTACTGAAATACATTCTATCCCTGACCACCGTTATATACTACTTATATGGATATAAGTAACCCACACCACACTACCATGTTAACTACACAACAGATACATTATGTTATCAGGTATTACTAAGCAAAAGTTTTAATTTTAACAATCTATACAATTAACATTAATTCAAATCATTCAGTTAAGCAATCATTTACTTATTTTCATTAAGGAATTCATTACAAAAATAGAAATCAATGTTAAAAATATAAGCAAAAGAAACCATTTTGGATTTCACTATAAAATTTGGAAAAGAAATGGTTTAATGACATTTTAAGTTGGCTTATTGTACTTTTACACAATCAGTTTCATACATTTTAATGGTTGTGTGATGTGTGTTACTGATGTCGACAGATATAAGTAGTATGTATTGTCGATCGAAAGTGAAATGCCTGGAGGCGGAAGGTTATTTATTTATTTAAACATATAAACATTGGTACAACGGGGCACCAAATAGACATACGCCACATAAATCATTCGATTTGTGTGAGGGCTGGAATATTGCCCTGCCGTCAAAATCGAAGTAGGTTGTTTCCTTAGGGGACCACAACCGGAGCCTTTGATCTAAAAGTCCGATCCAGAAGGCAGTGGGCGACGTAAGGAGATGCAGTCCCTTGGTAACTGGTGACCAACGAATGGTTCATACTCCATTTGTTCCTTCAGGATACTGGCGTCCATGCACACCATTGATTTAGAACCAGGGTTTTCCAACTCACCTAGTGGACTCTCCGTTTCCACCAACCCGATTAAAGCGCCGGACATTCGCTTTTCATCCTCTCAATTCGGTAAACAACAGTAATGCCGCGAGAATGCAGTGATTAGGCTACCCCTGGCACTGGTTGTACGCACGAGGTCATGTGAGAGCGTTTCAGCCGTACCGTGGTATTTGGAAGATTTAAACTGTGCTTCGTCTGGAGTCAAACACCGGGTCGCCTGGATGAGAGTCAGGAATCCTAACCGCAGAAGGTGAAGATCGAGGAAAAGAGAATGATAACAGTGAATTATTGGTGTGGAAATGAAGGAACAATAAATTCTGAAACATTTGATTGACATTATGTATATGAAGTATTTATTGTATGATTCTCAGATTTGACTAAAACATTCTATAACTTCATGTTCGAATACATTCGGTTCTTCTCACGTGTGTTCTCATTCATTACAGTTGGAGAAATAGAAGAGATTACTAAATAGATAAACATTTCTTAAAGAAATTCTTAATTGAAATTTGTTGAATAAAATCTATCAGTATAGGTTTGTGAAGATTATTTAGTTTTTGATTGAGATCATGAACTGATTGATGTTAGATCACCACTGAAAACTTGGAAGCACTGGATGGCCGTTTCGTCCGCTTGTAGGACACACCAGCAGTGCGCATCCATGATCCCGCTAGCGGGATCCCAACTCAAGGCCTTCGTTCTCGCTCACGAACGCTCAATCTCTAGACCACTAAACTGGCATACAAAGGTGTTAATGTCTAACATCAAACAATCCATGAAATTGTGCGACCATCTTCCATTGCACTGAGGTAGATACCTGTTTCTACCCTAGACGGATGAGCTCCAATAGCCATGGCTTCCCAATAAAACTCCGAGAATTCCTTCACGAAGCTAGTCACTAGTGAGCACATGGTAATTATCAGTATATGATTGTGGAGATTATTAATTTTTTGATTGAGTCGGTTAGAGACAGGTATCTACCTCGGTACAATAGAAAGTGGTCGCGCGATTTCGTGGATTGGTTTAGATTAGACATTAACACCTTTGTATGCCAGTTTAGTGGTCTAGAGATTAAGCATTCACGTGCGATATCGTAAATACTCACTGCTGAGGAGTCTCGAGTATTAGGACAAAATTATCGTCCAGTACTTCCAGATTTTCAATAATAGTCTAACATTGATCTTATTCATGATACCAAATTAGATTTATTTATAAAGCAAGTATTATCTTGAATATTAATGTGCATCTATAATAAATACACATAATCATTTTCAGCTAGAATTAATCATGACTTGAATACCACCTAGTATGGATGTTTCATACTAAAGATGAATTTTTTTTGTGTATGTGTACTGGATAAACCTTGACAGTATCATATTTGATAAGCGTGATTCGTATTAATCACATGTATTAATCATTAAAAGCGTATATACAATTTAGGAAGCTTACCATATATCGTATGTATATTTTGAATGGATATATTGAATTCATATTATATGGTTAGTTAATATGATTTAAAGTATTTGTACTGTAAAATAAGTCTTATCAACATTACATAACTTTTCATAAGCTAAATTGAACTGTTAAAGTTAAATGATTCTTAATAACAATCCCGTTATGGTCCAAAGCCGCCAATCAGAAGCAGCGAATTGTCGATCGGACCAAGGACGCGTAAAACACGTGTGAGCAGTCTGGAGTTCTGATTGGCCCTGCCTTCCGCCTAGCCCAGCCAGTTCAATCGAGGACACCAATTTCAACTTCTGTTATATTAATCATGTATTCCAAACATACTGAGTTTATATACCAACCAAACAGACCACATTGTACCATCAGGATAGAAAATAACATTTGTACAAAATTTGGCCAAATGTGGCTGTGAATGTGGGACGCAGTGACTAATAGACAGGGCATAATTCAAGAATGGTAAAACGTATAATAACAGTTCATAGGTCAAAATAAAGTTTATAATAAAGAGGGACATGAATATGAATAGTTTAGTTATTTAACAATTATGCGATAAAAATATACGTATAGTATTGGTCTATAAATGGATCCCAAAAGTTACCATTCATTATGTTTATCGGGACCTAACAAATCTGAAATAGGTCAACTTATAAATGAACATTACTAATTATGAATAAATAAATACTTTAAGTAAATATGATAACAGTGAACTGAATACTAAATTATCATGTAGATAAGGTCCATTTATTTTATGCTATTAATGAAATGAAATTTGTAAATAATGATTATTCTTGAGGTATTCTGGTCTAAAACTTATCGTTCATGATAGTTGATCGTGGATAAGCACTGCTGAGGACTCCCACGATAGGATGAAACGGCTATTCACTGCTTCCAAGTTTTCTATGATGATCTAGCTTCAAATGACTCATGAACTCAATTATCAAATCACTATATTATCCACAGAAACCCCTTCTAATACTAATCAGCATATGCTCATTAGCGACTGGATTTAAGAGGTATTTCTTAGAGTTCTAATGAGAAGCTGTGACCAGTGGAGTTCAACCAGGTCTGTTGTGAGATAGTAACTTTCTGAAGACAACAGTGGATGTGTCGCTCAATTTCGTGAATTGATTGAAGTTAAACATTAACATCGTTGAATCCCGGCTCATCGGTCTAGAGGTTAAGCCTTCGCGCGCGAGACCGATAGATCTTGTTTTCGAATCTCACGAGGCAGGATCGTGGATGCGCGCTGCTGAGGAGTCCCACAATAGGACGAAACGGTCGTTCAATGCTTACAGGTGTTTCCATGGTGGTCTAGCTTCAACTGACTCATAATCTCAACTATTGAAAGCTATTAGTATCATCAATATTATTATGGCTATTATAATGATTGTAAGAAATAAAGAATTTCGTTCATATACTACCGAGGTCAGACTGTTTAATCATAATCGCAAACTTGATTTTTTTCTCTCTTCGAAAATGCTAAATTTTATATCAGTGTCAGTATTTTAAGAAATCACGTGAATTAAACGAATCATGTCAAGAGATGAACGTTCACTATGGAGCACCATAATTTTTTCAACACAATTCAACTACACAGATACCATCATGTTACAATAAATATCAAATGAATAATGCTTACAATCAACAATCTGAGGTTCCTGTACAGAGTTTACAAGCCTAGATAACAATAATTCCCATTAGCATTACATTATCATGTATAATAAATGAGTAAAAAAAACACTAAGTTACTGTGTAATTGATCAATACTCATCCTAATGATAAACATGGTTAATTTCGCTCTAAAATAATCTG
>CALYCQ020000079.1:0-32958 GCA_944470405.2 Schistosoma mattheei
CACGAAACCCGGATCCAGGGTTTCCTGTCGACTATCTCCAACCACCATCTAATCTCAATATATAGTGAACGCAGTGTCGAGTCACCTAGACTGGTGGCCACATTGCAACATGATCGATAACATTCGATCTGTACTAATAAAGACTAGACATGCATTACATTGATCACCACCCACTGATCAATCAATTGTGAAACCTTCTACATTATGACTTTTGATTTCACTAGACGGGCACGATTCATAATAGAAGGTGTTAATGGTTAAAGCATTGTCAAACTTCAAATACTTGTTGCATCTTCAGTATACAGATAACAGATTTGACATATGGCTAAAAACAAGTATTAGGTTTGCTTTCTAGGAATGATAATAAATATCCTCTTCATTGATAATATTCATATAATAGGATGAAATAGTTGCCCCTATATGTCCAGGTTTATATCGGTTAACTATTCATTGTTAGTTTATAATGGGAAAACTTAAACTAAGTAGTAATTCAAATTGCTTTTCGCAAATTCATTATTATCAGAAGGGATTTTGTGGAGATTTTAGTAATTCCAATAGTAGATTGGTTGAAGTTAGACATTAACTCCGTCGGATGTCGGCCAGCTCAATGGTCTACAGATTAAGCGTTCGCGCGCAACACTGATAGATCCTGGGTTCGAATCTCGCAGGGGGGGCGGGATCGTGGGTTCGCACTGCTGAGGAGTCCCACAACAGGATGAAACGGCCGTCCAGTGTTTCCAGGTTTTACTGCCCTTTATAGTTCTAATTTCAGTATTCCTTTACACGTACCTTTACATTCAGTGTTCACAAACTATATTCTAAATGATAAGCAAAGATGAATGGTGGTTAGCAATAGAACCTAGGATACATATTTCTTCCTATTTCTGAGTCGTAAGCTGAATGTACCTGCATCCCTGAGTTGATATTCACTCTGGGACTCAAACTCAATCCTAAACATTAATGGAATGATTCAAACAAAACAATACAAAATATAGATTCTAAATATTTAAAATGGGATAAAAAATCTTAAGAACAGGTAAAAACAAACGAGGATATTCATAAATAGCAGTCAAGTCTACTTACTTACTTCCGTTACCCCCCCCCACAATGGAGCATAGACCACCGACCAGTATTCTCTAACCCAATCTGTCCTGGACCCTCCTTTCTACTTCTATCCAATTTCGTTCATTCTTCTCATGTCTGTCTCCATTTCTCAATGTAATGCGTTCTTTGGTCTTCGTCTTTTCCTTTGGCCTTGAGGATTCCCTGTGGGGACTTGACTTGTGACACAGTTGGGTATCCATTTGCAGTGATTCTTCCTGAGTTATCCCTCCACTGGTTTGTTCTCTCCCACAATAGGTGGTTGTTGCTGATAGTGTCCGGCCAACAGATGGGAATTATTTTGCGTAGACAGTTGTTAATAAAACATTTGTATCATCTGGATGTTTGCTTTCGTAGTTCTCCAGGTTTCTCCCCCCCCCCCAAAAAAAACTATTAACCTAAATATAAATTGATGGAAGAATTACTTTAGAATAATAATTATAATCATAACTTTCTCCTACTCTTCTACCCTCTTATTCTCTTGTTTACTTATGTGGTTAATTTCTTTACAGATTCATTCAATCCCCTTTGAATTTGGTTTATTAATGTTCTTCATCTATTCAATATTGAATATATACTCCTCCCTCTCTCTCTCTCTGTCTCTCTCTATCCTCCCCATCCCCTTTTTCATCAAACATACTCACTATGAGGTCGTGTAACTTAAGGTGAATAATCAGATCAGAATGAAAATGAAATGAATTCAAATGAAAAAGGTTATATATTTTATTTTAAACTTAATTTATTGATCGAGTTGATTATTAATTTATATTTGGTCGGTGATTATATTTTCTTGAATGATCAATATCTTTGTATCTATATCCTTTCTTTGATTAGAGTTTTTTGTATTGATCGCCCTAGATACATCGATATTTTAACATAGATAGTGACTACTAGTGGAATCTAGTTTGATGCGAGTTTCGTCCTATAACATGATGACGTTGAGAGCGGACGGTACTGGGTTCGAGTCTCAGAGTGAACATGAATTGTGAGATATAGGTACATTCAGTCGACAAGTTCCTAACAGTATGAAACGTGAGTCTTGAATTCCACTGCTAGCCACTATCCATCTTTGATTGGACTGCTTGTGAATTAAGGCAATATCGAGGCAATACGCATAGTATGTACATATTGCCATCAAGAGACGGATCAATCGCAGTCTTAAATAACAATGTGAAGGTACAAGTGAAACAACATCAAGTGAATTCAAAAGATTGATTTAATTTGTAGGTGATATTCATTACAAACTAATCTAACATGGTGTTTCATTGAAAATTATAGAGAACACCAGAAATCCGTTCTGTGTTATTATGAAACTCTTAAGTAGTATATCTCCATGAAAGCCAAGGGATTTGATAAAGGATCTTGAGATATCACAGAAAACACTTAACCAATAAGCCATTGAATTTCTAAAAGATTAATTGTTCTCATTTCAGTTAATTTACTACATACCTCAACGGATATCAGATGCCGCTGTTGAAGACTGTTTTAGCGGTTTCAACTTCACTGGTTACGAATTCCCATTAGATCTTCACGATATATCGCGAATTTATTAGCATTCAAAATATGTACCATTGAAGACCAGATCAATAGTTCTAACAATTAGGAATTCTGTGAGACAATTGAAAGTTATGGGACTGATTTCCAGTAATGCTTATTGTTAAGGTGTCCCATACTCGGAAGAAATCGATATTCACTTCAATCTGTTATTCAATAGTATGCGAATTCAGATAAATCACTAACAGTTTCCCATCTTTTAAAAATCATATACGTTGTACATTCTATTCCATGTCAAATTTTCAGTCAGTATTTACTAATTCTTAAGCATTCTTTAAATTATATCCATCGAGAGTTTTTTTTTAGTGATCCATAAGCCGGACACTATCAGCAACAACAACCTATTGTGAGAGAGAACAAACCAGAACGAACCAGTGGAGGAATAAATCAGGAAGAATAGCTGCAAATGGATAGGACACACATTGAGGAACATACTCAACTGTGTCACAAGTCAAGTTCTCATATGGAATCCTCAAGGCCAAGTAAGGTGTGGAAGACCAAAGAACACATTACATTGAGAAATAGAGACAGACATGAGAAGAATGAACGAAAATTGGATAGAAGTATAAAGGAAGGCGGAGGACAGAGTGGATTGGAGAATACTTTTCGGTGGCCTATGGTCCATTTGGGGAGGGGGTGAAAGGTAACAGGCGTAAGAAAGTAAGTAAACCATAGTTGAATTAGGCAATTACCGTAGTCACCTTATCATATAATTCATGATAATCTCTGATTGATATTCATACATATATGGTTTCAACAGTTTACTGAATTTCTTTTGGACTGTTTCATGTTAAGAAACCTACAAAGTGGTAGATGATATTGACTAATATTAATCTAATGTCATATTTTTCCTATTCCTTGTGTTGACTTTACTCGACCTCAACATAGTTGAATATCATATATTAAAGGTTTTGGCCATAGATTCTCAGCCGGTTGTACATTACCTTATTTACTTATTTACGTCTGTCACCCCATAAAGAGTGGTATGGGCCACTCACTAGCATTCTTCATTCAACTTTATCTCGGACAATCTTATCCAGTTATTTCCGGTTGCTATTCATCCTTTTGACGTTTGCTTTCAATTATCGATGTATTATGTTCTTTGGTATTGAACTTATCAATTTCCTTTCAAAATTACAAGTTAGGGCTAACTTCGTGATTCAGTTTGATAATTTCCTCAATGTATATGCCATCCACTACCAATGTCGTTCCTAAATTCTTCTTCAGCTGGAAGCTGAAGATATATCTGTGACATTGAATGACATGATTTTTACACTGAATATTAAGATTCTTATAACCAAATGATAGCATCTTTCATACAAAGACTGTGATGACTGTTTGTATAGCTTAGGCGCCAAATAGTATATTTAAGATCATATTTACTTCATGTGATATGCGTAAAAATGAGTATTATGTACAGGAAATTTTTGATGAGATGTGTGAGATCATGAATCGATTGGTGTTAAATCACCATTGAAAATCTAAAAGTAACTGGAAAGCCGTTTCATACTAGTATTGGATTCCCCGACAGGAAGTATCCACGATCTGACATGCAAGATTCGAACCCATGAACTAAGATCTCAATCGACTCATTATTTTAATCAAAACTCAACAATCTCTACAACCGCATACTGATAACTATCATAAGCTTACTAGTAAATAGGTTCGAGAGGTAATTCTCAAAGTACTAGTGAGAAACCGTGACAAGTGAAATTCATTCATGTCGGGTAAGAAGTAGTTAACCTTTAAAGATAATGGAAGATAGTTGCGCGATTTTCTAAATTGGTTAAAGTTAGACATGAACATACTTCGATGCCAGCTCATTGGTATACAGGTTAAACGTTAGTGCGTGAGATTGAAAGTGCTCAGTTTGAATCCTGCATGTGGGATCATGGATGCACACTAATGAGAAGTTCAATACAAGTACGAAATGGCCATCCTGTATTTCCAAATTGTCGGTCATGGCCTAACACTGATCTAGTCATGATCTCAATCGAAACATAACAATCTTCACAATTTGATACTGATTTTGAACATTCACATTAATTATTAATATAGGGTTGTGAAGATTATTAAGTTATTGATTGAGATCATGGACTGATTGATGTTAGACCACTATGAGAAACCTGAAAGCACTAGACGGTCATTTCGTCTTATTGTAGCATTCCTGTTGAGGAGTGATTGAGGCTAAACATGAACACCATTGAATACCGAACAGCTTAGTGGTCCGATAGGTTAAGGTTTCACGCGTGAGACTGAATGCGCTTTGTTTCATAGATATTGGTACAAAGAGGCACCAAATACATATGCGCCATACAAATATCATTCGATACGTGTGAGGGCTGTGATACTGCCCGGGTGCCCAAACAGAAGCAGGTGGTTCTCTTAGGGGCCACACCCCAGCCTTCGACCTGAAGGTCTGATCCACAAGACAGTGGAGCAACGTAAGGAGATGCAGCCATTTGTTCCTTCAGGATCGTGGAGCCCATGTGCACCATTGGTTTGGAATGAGGGTTTTCCAGCTCCCCTAGGTGTACTCTCCATGTCCACTAACCCGATTAAAGCGCCCGACATTCGCTTTTCGTCCTCTCAATTTCGTAGACAACACCTGTGGTGCGAGAAGGCAGTAAGTAGGACTTTCCTGGCAGAGGCTATATACGTGTTGCCATGTGAGAGCATTTTGAGAGTGAGAGCGGACTCTCCCCACTCTCAGTCGTACCAGGGTATTCGGGGCGCTTTGTTTCGAATCGTTTGAGCGGGATTTTGGATTCGCACTACCACTGAGGAGTCCCACAATACGACGAAACGGCCATTCAATGCTTCCATGTTTTCCATGATGATCTAGATTCAATTTGACTAATGATCTCAATCCATTCACATTCATGTTTTAAATGTTACTCTTCAATCATCAAATAAACTAATTATCTTTAATTGACAAAGAAAAAAAAGAAAATGAATACAACTAGAGATGTTGTTACCAGTCTAGACAATGGATCATCTTATTACTAAGTAGACTGAATATATATATATATATAATAAAGATAATTACATCTTCATTATTGTCATGTCAATATGAGTTGACTTGGTAATTTTTTTTTTTGTTTTTTTTGCTTTTTTTGTTTTTTTTGTTTTTTTTGCTTTTTTGTTTGTTTGGTTTTTCTGAAGTAAAACATTGAACAATATAATCAATAAGTTTTACAATGATAATTATGCACTATTAACCTGTCTAACAAGTTAGCCTAATGAATCATGACAGTCTAAAAGAAAAAGAAAAAAATAGAGAGAAAAAAAGAAAAGAAAACATGATTGGTTTTCTTTTTTTTGGTTTTTTCTCTATTTTTTTGGTTTTTTTTTATTTCTCTCTTCATTCTGATGAAGTTAGTTAAGAAAAGAATTTGAAAAGAGAATATTAACCAAATTTGCATGTGTTTTCTGACAGTTTACTATACTACTACAGATGTCATACTACTGATGATGATAATAATAATAATAGTAATAATAATCTTTTTTTATTATTCAGTCACTAATTATTTTATTTAAACATATAGACACTAGTATAAGGAGGTACCAAATAGATTTGTGCCACATAAATCATTCGATTTGTCTGAGGGCTTGGATACTACCTGGGTGCTCAAAACGAAGCAGGTGGTTTACTTAATGGGTCATACTTGGAGACTTTGACTTCAAGGTCTGATCAACAACGAAGTGGAGCAACATAAGGTAGCCAGTAACCCAACTGTTGGAGTGATCCAGAAAATTGCTCGCAAAAGACAATCAAGCATCAAGAAACACTAAGAAGCGTTTCATCCAATCAGCGTTCACTTGGAGTCTTGGCCAAAAATATCAAGGAAGCGAAATGTCACATGTATAGGTTCTGATTGGATGGTTGCTACACTGCTACTATGTTTAGTAGTATTCCAGAATCTTCTAGCAACCCAAGGGCATTTAAAATATTATAAAAACCCTGTATTTTCTGTATTAAAATCAACCTTGGAGTAAACTACTTATCGCATACTTTGAGTCTTCTCTCTCGTGTTCAGGTCGCTGTGCAGTTCTAGCTTGGGAGTTACAGAATAGCTTAAGAGACGAATATCGCGTTCAATCCGCAACACTTATCACCAACGATTGGTTCATATACTATGTGTTCTGTCAGAATACTCGAGCTCATTTGCACCATTAATTTAGAATCAGAATTTTTCAACTCTCTTAGATTAACCCTCGGTTTCCACAAAATCGGTTAAAACATCGGATATTTGTTTCTTATTCTCTCAAGTTCGTAGATAACATCATCGACGAAAGAAGGTAGTGAGTAGGACTTCCCTGACAGTGACTATATCTGCGTGGCCACGTGACAGCATTTGGAGAGGAGGAGCAGACTCTCTCCATTCTCGACTGAACTAGGGCATTGGGGGGCAGTCACTAATTAGTTACTTAGTAAGGATATTGTGAAGTGAAATGAAATTTCATGAAACTTATGTAGAAAAACTTCTTGAGGTTTCAGTGAAATACACTCTGGTGAAAAAATCTTATAATACTGATAGGGCACTTTCTATATTTTATATTTCAATGTTCAATATACGCTTAATTGATCATGAATCAAGGTAAAAAAACGGTGTGTGTGTGTGTGTGTGTTTGAGCATGAAATGAAAGTCCATTTTTGTAGTGAGTTAAAGAAATGAGGTAAATATTTAATCACGTATAGTCAACTACCTTCTGGTTGTTTTCTACAGGATAGAGTCGACGACCCCACCATCAACCCTCCTCCTTTACCCGGACTTGGGACCGGCGGTAACCCTAGAAGATCTACAGGTGAAAATCATTAGATTGCATCATGAAGTAAGAGCCAAGTTGGAATCCTGAAAGGAAACAGAAAAGAGGAAGATCAAAGAACGCACTACATCGAAAATTTGAAGTAGACATGAATAGGATGAATAGCAACTGGAAATAACTGGAAAGGTTTATTTAAGACAGAGTTGGGTGGAGAATGCTGGTGGGCAGCCCAGGCTCCTCTACGTGTGCTAACAGACTTATTAACGATGAAATGAAAATGAATACTTTTTTTAAAAACGGCATGTTGGGCAAGTTGAGTTTCACGATTTCGCAAAGTGACAAGATAGAAATTCTCAATGATAATACAACTATATACACATGTAACGGAAAGAAAACGCTGAAAATCCCTCTACAACATTTCTTCAGACAGTACTATCATATCCTTGTTTCTTCTCCCTGTCTTGTATGTACACCTTTGCTTACATTATTTTCTTCAATGTTTCTTGTAGGAGATTTTGTTAATCAATCTTGGTTAATGGTTTAACTTTTATTCCTTAATTTACGGTTGTATGTTTCCGAACCATTAACAATAAGGTCGTATTTGTTTAAACTAAAGATCATGATGTAGTTCAATGTATGACTGTTAACGTTTGATGATTGTCTGTTTGGGAAAATTTTTTGGAATCCTTGTAGATAGACACATTAATTTGTATCAGAGAATTTATTATTTATTTGAACACATAAATATTGGTACAAGGGGGCACCAAATATATATGCGCCACACAAAACAATGAGAGTGGGAAGAGAAGAAGGGGAAAAAACGGTAAGGAGCGTTAAAAAAGAACAATGACGAACAGATTAGTGTAAGGTAGTGTAACAATGATATTAAGAGGGAAATATGAACGTACAATCAGAAGAGATCTTTCAATTAAGGAAGATACAACCACTTTTTACGAAGAAAGTAAAAGAAGGTTACAGCACGATCGCCACTGGCTTCTATTCTGAGCCATATCTCATAACGTCTCTAGCCACTGTATTGCATCATATCTAGGACCTCAACCAGGAGTCGTGAAGGACCAACAGAAGCCAGCCCTTTGCAGATTTCTTTCATACCCCGACACCATGCCATACACCGACCACCTCTCCGCTTTTTCCAACCAGTCCCAGAGTCAGCAAATAATGCATGACGTGGAATTCTCTGGAACGACGTTCGTAGAACATGACCAAACCACCGAAGTCGATGTTTCAAGATGGTGACAGTAATTGGATTGTCGTCTCTGCGTCCGAACACACAATGCTGAACCTCTGCATTACCAATGTGGTGTTGCCACTGGATGTCAACAATCCTTTGGAGACAGCGACGATCGAACACAGAGAGTCGTTTAACGTCCTCAACTAAGAGAGGCCAGGTTTCACAAGCATAGAGCAAAACTTCTCTCACTGACGCGTTGTAGATCCGATCTTTTACAGCCAGACTAACATCACGAAGGCGCCAAAGATGGATCAGATTGGCATAAGCCGCTCTGGCTTTCACTATACGAGCACTGATCTCATCACTCACGCCACCACAAGCACTTATGCAGCTATCTAGATGGGGGCTGTATCAAAGAAACCGTTGACTGTAGAGCACAGACTGTATCGTTTTAGGTATTTTGTACTTTTGATACAGAATTATTCTTTTTCTTAAACTAGAACCGTTTAAATTGAACATAGAGTTTGTGTTTTGATACAATTTCATATGAGTCACTCAAAAACACTAAATAGAAGAATGTACTCTATTGTAATCGAATTAAACTTTAGTTCGTTAGTTCTACATTCCAGCTGAATACTGGTATTTCGATCGTTACAACACCTGTATATGTAAAATATTTCTTTTCCCTAGTAACTGAGGTAAGACTATCATTTATAGACGATCTTTGAACGATGCCAAAGTGATCTTGAAAGTGTCTACTTACTTATTAAGGCTAAATAAGTATCATAAAAACAATTTGAAGAATAAGAATTATGATTCACAGTTGATGGTTAGGGTTAGAGATTAGATTTAAGATTTTCATCATAAACTGACATTAGTTAAAATGCCAAGACCGCTATTTTTAGCCAAATGGCTGAATGAATTTCGCGCCAAAATTCAAGACTTGTTATCACAAATCTGATTGGTTACGTTCATAAATGATTATCTCGCCTGAAGCACTTTTTTGTTTCGCGGGGTGCGGAATCGTGGATGCGCACTGCCACTGAGGAGTTCCATACTAGGACAAAACAGCCGTCCAGTGCTTTCAGGTTTTCCATGGTGGTCTAGCTTCAATTGATTCATGATTTCAACCAGTGAAATTTCTTAAATCTCCACAAACTCCTTCTGATCTTAAAATGTAGACAACATTTGTTTATTTGTTCATTCGTTTGTTGGTTGAACGGTTAGTCGGTTAGTCGGTTGGTCAATTGGTTGGTTAGTTTGTTTGTCTTCTACATCTCCGACTTTTAAAAAAAAAACAATGAAGCAATTATTCTTTGTTAACAGAGGAAACTAGTTATATTACCACCTTTTCTAAAATAAACAACCCTAGAATTATCTAATTATGATTCGAACATAATAAGAGAAAAAAAGAAAGAAAGAAGAAAAGAAAAGAAAAGCACAAGTTATTAAATGTAAAGGAAGTGTGAAAAAAACAAAAACGAAAGAAAGAAAGGGGGGACGGAGACAAAGATAAACATATAAAGGACAGTGAACTTAAAGAATCCCATGTTATTCTATTAGTCTATTCACAAGAACTTCCTGTTTACTTCAGTGAATGTTTTGATGTTTCATCAGTTGTAGGGACTTGTCACCCCCTCTCTCTCCCTCTCTCTCTCTCCCATATCACATGTTTTGTTAATAATTTATGGTTAATTATGTTTATTGTCTCTTTTCACTTGAGATTATATTTGTACTATTGACATATTACTATTTTATGTTATTTGTTAAATGAAATTGATGGAAATTACTTTGTTTCACAAGTAAACATGGATAGTGATTAACAGTGGAATCCAGTTTGATGCGCGTTTCATCCTGTTTGGGACTTGTCAACTGAATGTATCTACATCTCAAAGTTGATATTCACTGTGAGACTCGAATTCTGTTTAATTTAGGCTTCACCTTGAATTATTTCTCTTCCTGTTAGTGTTTTTTTATAGTGAGTTAGTTTTCTACGGGATGGGGTCGCTAACTCCATGCCTAACCCTCCTCCTTTATCCGGGCTTGGGATCGGCAGTAACTCTAGAAGAGCTACAGGCGGACGATGGAAATGGATGGAACATACATTACGCAAATCGTCAAACTGCATCACGAGGCAAGCCGTAACTTAGAATCCTGAAGGGAAGCGGAAAAGTGGAAGACCAAAGAACACATTACGTCGGGAAATAGAAGCAGATATGGAAAGGATGAATAACAACTGTAAGGAGCTGGAAAGGATTTCACAGGACAGGGTTGAATGAAGAAAGCTAGTGAGCGGCCTATGTTCCTTCAAGAGGAGTAACAGGCGTAAGTAAGTAAGTAAGTAGGCTTCACCTTAGTGATTATAAATAAATTATATTTATTCAATATAGATAACTCCGCCTGAAGACCCTCCGGGGCTACTGCTGGTTACAAGCCTGGATGAAGAAGGAGGGTAGAGCATGGGATTAGCGAATTCATCCAGTAGAAAACTAACTCACTAAAAAACGCCAACCAGAGAAAAATAATTCAAACCATTTAAACTCTACTCTGAAAGTAAGAAGGTCTTCATTTAGAAGAATTGTGACGTCTCATGATAAAAGGCAAATTCCTTCGGAAGTCACGAAGCTGATTCCTTTTTTGACAACCAAAGCAACAACTTATTGTGAGAGAGAACAAATCAGATTCCAACAGAAGAAGAAATCAGGAAAAAAACGCTGGAAGTGGATAGGACATATACTGAGGGAAGCACCCAAGGCAAGCACTCACTTGAAATCTTCAAGGTCAAAGGAGACGAGGAAGACCATAGAACACATAACAATATGAGAAGAATGAACAACAGTTGGATAGAACTAGAAAGGAAGGTTGAGGACACGATGGGTTAGAGAACACTGATCGGCGGCCTATGCTCAATTGGGAGTAACAGGCATAAGTAATTAAACAAGTAATTATTCAATATGGATGGTACTTATGTTTCTAATGTGATTTATACAATAAGAAACGTTATCATTTGTATGGTTGAATCACAACTGACCACTTTTAAGAGTGAATGATTCATAGAGATTGACCAGTATATCATAAACCTAATCATATTTTCTAGTTTTCTTGAGGAATCAATTAAGTCAGTTGGAATTTGAATGTTTGTTGTCAATGTAAGACCTATCATGAACTGAATAACAACTACATTGCACTTTACTACAATTTTACTATGCTCATCAACTAGTAAAAACACAGAGATTTTATTGTAAGCGTTACAATTCACCTGATAACCAACGAGATCATACACATTGTAGAGTTTATTTAATCCACAGATATTCCGGCGAAACTCTAATTTATGGACGATCTTTGAAAGAATCTTAAGTGAACTTGAGAAATATTAGTCAGTCAGCAAACAGTAAGTATAGAATAAAAATATGTTATACAAAACCAAGGAAATAAAGTGTACACACTTCTTTTACAGGGTTCAAAAACTTGTCAAGATTAGAAAGAGGTTCAAAGGTTCTAAAATCGTAATTAATGCAGTAGAGGAAATCATCCATACGGCTACAGAATAGTCGGCCTCCGGAGTCATGATAAAGTTTCAAAAACTCTTTCAGTCTCGACTACATAGTTTCAATATTGTTTATGTGCACTCCGGTTGTTGAGTGCACAAAATGCCACTTGTGGATAACGACATGAGGCACATAACCAAGCCTATTTGGGAGTCTGTACACTTTCTCATACTCCGCATATATTGTAGTACCTGGCTGCAGTTAGTGTTACTGGTGCTTTTATTATCCAGTTCGCAGTAATTGTCATAACTTGCCTTAGGAGTTACATATGGGGTTTTCATCATGAACTGACATTAGCTATAATGCCAGAAATTTATTTAGCCAAATGGATGAAAGGCTTTCACGTTAAAATCCGAGATCTATTATCTTATACCTGACCGATTCGTCCACAAATTACAGTCTCGCTGTTTTATCTGTTATAGCCCCTCAATTCTCACATTTTGTACAAAATTCCCTGTGAACCGATCGTACGTTAGCATTAAGCACTGAAGTTGGCTCTGTAACCTTGAAATCTCTAAAATGCTTCTGATTGGCTCGTCCATAAATTAGATTCTCGCCGATATTTCATTCGAAGGGGTCTCTACAGTACTGTATAACCAAAGTCTATATAAGGCTATGATTAAACCATATACACACATGTATATATACAGATAACAGATATGTTAAACAAAACTGGAAATTTGTTATTCCAACTGAATGAATGGATCTTTTCATGTATGTTGTTAGAACTGTATTCTCCCGATTTTGAACATCTTCAAGATGATAACTATATATTGCCGAGAATCTGTGAACTTATAAACAACTTTGAACACTTTCCTTCTACTTGAAGTTTATACTGATGATATCGTTCAGAAAAACTTACTTACTTACGCCCGTTACTCCTAATGGAGCATAGGCCACCGACCAGCATTTTCCAACCCACTCTGTCTTCGGCCTTCTTTTCTAGTTCTATCCAATTCTTGTTCATTCTTCTCATGTCTATCTCCATTTCCCAGAGTAATTTGTTCTTTGGTCTTCCTCCTTTTCTTTGGCCTTGAGGACTCCATGTGAGGGTTTTTCTTGTCACGCAGTTTGGTGCTTTCTTCAATGTGTGTCCTATCGTTCAGAAGAAGAACAATGAAAACTCCATCTACACCATCTCAGCTTAGAGAACAAAACTTCAACAAAATCATCTATCCACCTGAGCTACAAATCTTCTCTATCATTTCAAAACACCTTCGAAATAAGTAGAAGAATAACACTTTTCTTGTTGTTTTCTTTCACTCTCTCTCTCTCTCTTTATTCTTGACCACCATGTGTACACAAACTGTTATTCATATTTCCATGACACATTTCTATGGTCCTGCTTTTTTCTCTCTTTTTTTCTTTTTGTTGTTGTTGTTGTTGTTTCTTCTTCTTCTTGTTATCATCATCATAATGACAAAATTAGGCAAATAATAAGATAAATAATTCAAAAATCTCTCAAATTAGGACAAATTAGATATGAAAACAACATGGTTAGTAACACCTAGAGTAGAGTTTCATTTAATGTGAAGAATGGACTGTAGATGAGATGAATAGCCAAACAGATAGATAGGTAGATGGATAGGTATGTAGGTAGGTAGGTAGATAGGTAGATAGGTAGGTAGGTTGGTTGGTTGGTGATGGAGATAACAATTGAATTGATCATGTGAATAATATTGTCATAGCTTGATTTCAGTTGTTTTCTTCTTTGGTTTTTGTCTTTATGATATGATATAGCATCTGTTTGTCCAGTAACTAGTAACAATTAGATAAGATTACGTAACACTTTCAAAAAGAAAACAAAATTGAATATGAAGTAATTTAGTAAACAGAGACAAATTAAATGATCAACAATTATAATTGGAATAATTTCACAGGTTGAAATCATCAGTCAATTGAAGCTAAACCAACATGGAAAACCTGGAAGCATCGGACGGCCGTTTCGTCCTAGTATGGGACCCTTCAGCAATGCGTATCCACGACCCCGCACCCCACGAGATTCGAACCCGTGACATTCAGTCTCGCATCAGGCGCTTAACCATTAGACCACTGAGCTGGCCGGCATCCAATGGTGTTAATGATGTCTAACTTCAATCAATCCACGAAGTTGCGCCACTGTACATCATTGTCTTCAGTGAGTTGGTATCTCACAACAGACCTGGTTGAACTCCACTGGTCAGTGCTTCTCACTAGAACTACAGGAGTATCTCCTGAAGTCAGAATAATGATGACAGTAACATTGTTAATGAACAGAATGTACATTTTACGTACACAATAAGGTAATAACCAATATCACATCAACTAACTACATTTATTCCTTAATCACTATGTACTATGTGAAAAGAATTCCTTGTATCGATGAAGTATAAAGTTTGTGTGTGTGTGCGCCTCTGTGTGTGTTTCTCTCTCTCTCGCTGTGTGTGTGTGAACTTAACTTGGTTCGCTTGAATATATGGATATCTGGTACCGATTGAACACATTTAATTTATTTATCTTACTCTAATTAGTTTATCTTGATTGACATAATGATGATTTTCAATAAAGATTGTATCAGTGTGAATGATGATAATGATATTTAGGCAAAGTTGTGTTTTATAGGGTAAGATTTGTTGAAGCCATGCTAAAACCTCTTCATTTATCTTGGCTTAGAACTGGCAATAATCCTAGAAATACTACGGAACATCTCGACGTTGATTGATTCGAGGTGTCGGGGTGTAAAGAACAAGCTGTGAAATGCATATGGAGAAATTCGAACACTTTACTTCTATCTGAAGTTTGTGCTGATGATGTCGTTCAGAAGAACGATGAAAGGCTCCACGACCAAACCATCTAGCTCAGAGAACAAAACTTTGTCAAAATCATTCACCTGAGCTACAAATCTTCTCCACTACTAAACATCAATTTCCTTGATTATGAGAGAGGATTTGATAATATGGATAGAAGAACATTATGGGACATTTTTTGATATTATGACGTACTTGAGAAAATTATCAATATCATATGGAATTCATACCACGGAATATACTGAAATCTCATGCATACAGGACAACTCACACATACATTCCTAGTGAAGATCGATGTTAGATAAGGCTGCTTACTCTTGCATTTCTCTTCCGCCTGGTGATTGACTGGATTATGAAAACCTCCATATATGAGAAGAATCACGGAATATAATGGACAGCTTGAATGCAAACAGACCATTTACACTTCTCGGATGACCTAGCTCTCCTACCCTATACACAATAACAAATGCAGGTCAACACAACTAGTGTAGCAACAGCCTCTATATCAGTATGCCTCAACATACACAAGAGAAGAACAAGATCCTGAAATATAACACGGAGAGCACTAACTCAGTCACACTTAATGGAAGAACTATGGAGGAGATGGAAACGTTCAAGTACCTGAGCAGCAGCATCATCAATTAACAAGGAGTATCTGATGAAGATATGAAGGGAGGGGCTGACAAAGCAAGAGCAGTGTTCTTACAATTGAACACTATATGGAACTTAAAACAACTTTCAACCAACATCAAAGTCAGAATCTTCAATATGAACGTCAAGAAAGTTCTACTGTATGAAGCTGAATCACCAAAACGGCACAAGTATTTCTAAACAGTCATCTACGCAAGACGGTCGATTTCTTTTGACCGGATACCATCGGTAACAACCTACAGTGGCAGAGAAGTAACCAACTTTCAGCTGAAGAGGAAATTAGGGAGAGACGTTGGAAGCGGATAGGACATACATTGAGGAAAACATCAAATCGCATTAGTAAGTAAGCCCTAAATTGAAATCCTGAAGGGAGACGGAAAAGTGGAAGACCAAGGAACTCATTGCGTTTGGAATTGGAAGCAGACATGAAAAGGATGTATGGTAACCGTAAAGAACTAGAAAGGATTAAGTGGGACAGAGTAGGATGGAGAACGCTGGTAGTTGGCCCATGCTTCTCCACGAGGTATAACAGGCATGAGTCAGTAAGTAAGACGATGTTTATGTTTCTAATGATTTTTTTTCAAAGTGAGCATAGATTTTAATAGAATTTTCAATTAATATACTTCAGGTTTTATCTATATACTTAGAAAGTAAATGTTACACTATTAATGTTTCATGTTGAATTTATGGAGGTACTTGTCTCCTCTATGATGTATATGTACATACATAAATGTATGAAATGCATTCTACTCACCATGAGGATCCTGAAAGCACTAAGTGGCCGTTTCTTACTAGTTTGTAACTCCTCAGCAGTGATCACTCACAACGCTTTACGCGGAATTCGGACCGATGACTTTCAGCCTTGTGCCCAAACGCTTAACCTCTAGAAAACTGACCCGACACCCAATGCTGTTAATGATGTCTAACTCCACCAATCTATGAATGACTGTACTACCATTTATCTATTGTCCTAGGTAGATACCTGTCTCTATCTGACACGAATTGGAATTCGCTGGTCACGGCTTCTCACTAGAACTCCATGAAATTCATCTTGAAATTAGTCACTAGTGAGTATATAAGCAGTGCGCACTTTTGAGGAATCCTATATTATAATGAAACGGCCATCCAATACTTCCAATGTTAGTCTAACATTGAAAAATTTATGATGTCAATCTAAACTTATACTGATACTATTAATAAATTAACATTGGAAAATTCTACTGACTTATTGAATCATTTATAATCTACCAGACAGACGGTGTTACAATCAATAAAACTGAAGGATTATTAGTAACCGGGTCAATTATGAGGTAATAACTCACTGATGACGATGGTGGATGTGTCACTTAATTGCGTGAATTGGTTGAAGTTAGACATTAACACCGTTGGATACCGGCCAGCTTAGTGGTCTAGTTGTTTAAGTGCCTGGCGCGAAACTGACAGGTCCTGGGCTCGAATCCCACCAGGCTGGGTCGTGGATGCGCACTGTTGAGGAGTTCCGCAATAGAACGAAACGACCAACAAGTGCTTCTAGGTTTTCCATGGTAGTCTAGCTTCAATTGACCCATGATCTCAACTGTTGAGATTATTAGTAAATGTAAAAGCTTCATTGTTTTGGCTAAGTGATATGTTGTTATTCAATCTGTTGATTAATAGTTCTATAACTCTAAAATCCATTAAATTGAATTAAATAAGTTCAGTTTTCCATACTGAATAACTCCATGTTTCAACTGACTTAGTCACTTAGTTGAATAAATTGGGGATGTAACATAATCGAGAAAAAAAAAGGAAAACTAAACTTTAAGTTAGCAGAAAGAAGATTTTTGGAAATTGTAGTAAATTTTAATAGTTGAATTCATGGATCGATCCAAACTAGACCACCACTAAAATCCTAGAAGTCATGGAAGGCCGTTTCGTCAAGAATTCTACTATTAAGATCACCACAATCCCGATAACCACCTGTTCTGATAAGAATCATCATCATCATATGCTCATTAGTGACTAGTTTCAAAATGGATTTCATGAAGTTCTAGTGAGAAGTCGTGACCAATGGAATGCAATCCATGTTGCGTCTGAGAAAATCGATGAATGGTTGCGAAAGATCATTATTACCACCATTAGATGTTGTCTCAGTGATCTAGAAGTTAAACATTGGTCCTGAGACTGAGTCTCTCATGCGGGATTGTGATTGAGCACGGCTAAAGAGTCTCATTACTCGTACGAAACGACCATTCAGTACTTACAAGTTTTCAATGGTGGTCTAACATCGATCGATCGATGATCTCAATCAAAAATTCTAAAAAAGGTAACATCTATCCGATAATGTGTTTAAAAAAACCTTGATTTCTGACATTTACGATCCCAAATTAACTTATCTGAGGCGTAAACAATGTATAGGACTATGATCTATCCTTAGGATCTTACACATTTCCACCATTGGAGTACGGATTCGAACCCATATCTTTTCATTTTAAGACAGAACAATCAATATCAGAAGTGGTTTTATGGATATTCTAATAATTTTAATAGTTAAGATCATGAATCAATTGAAACTAGACCACGATAAAGAACCTGAAAGTACTGGACGATTGTTTAGTCCTACTGAAAGACTCTTCATTAGTACACATCCACGATCTCATGTCACTTCCACAGCTATTATGTAACAAATGTATTTTGCTTTTTAAACGATGTATAGGAAATAATCTACAATAGTACTATTTTGTTTTTGAATACCATAAACATCTCAGACATTACTCATTAATAGTAATAAAGATAAATACCATTCATTATGAATCAATTGACTAGACTACTACTGCTACTTAATGAATGAGTTGACATTTAAATGACAAAACTTCAAATTAGATTAGAATAAAAGAAGAGATCTTGTTTAGTCCCCTCCATCCCACAAACCCACCCCATCCTACCTCATCCCACCCCTACTTACCTCCCTTCCCCCCCCGTTTTATTACACTAGGGTAGTATTTTGACATACAGTTTATGAATCTATTTAGATCGGATCACATAAAGTAGAAATGTCAATTTATCTATTTTTTTTTCGGTCTAGTTTCTTTTCTATTTACCTAAATCTTAACGGTATTGTTTACATTATTGAGTTGATTGATGATGTTCCATAATAAAAACAAACAAACAAACAAACTAAACTTCAATCAAAGATGGATAGTGGCTAGCAGTGGAGTCCAGGACGCACGTTTCGTCCTGTTTGGGACTCGTCAGCTGGATGTACCTGCATCTCAGAGTTGATGTCCACTCTGGGACGCGCGTCCTGGATTCCACTGCTAGCCACTATCCATCTTTGTTTATAATGCTTGTAAATTAAGGCAATATCAAGGCATACGCACAGTATGCACATATGCCAATAAGAGATTGATCAATTTCAGTCCTAAAACATCAATGGGAAGATTCAAGTAAAACAATATCAAGTGAATTAAACTAAACTTCAATTAGGAATAAGATATTCATTTTTGTATTGTTTACTTGAATCTTCTCATTGATATTTAAGACTACAATAGATTAGTCTCTTATTATTGATATATGTGTGTATCCTGTTTGGATTGCTTCAATATCACTTTAAGTCATAAGTATTATAAGTACAGATGGATAGTGATTAGCAGTGGAATGCGTGTTTCGTCCCATTTGAGACTCGTCGGCTGGACGTAGCTATATCTCAAAGTTGATGTTCACTCTGGAACTCAGACTCAGTACAGTACTGTTTGCTTCAAACGCCATTATGTAATCTACTTAGTCACTGAGTAATGATAGCCACTGTGATGTGTGCTACTGATATCGACAGATGTAAGTAGTATGTACCATCAATCGAATATGAAATACTTAGCAGCAGAAGGTTAAGAAGATCGAAGAAAAGAGAACGAGAACAAAGAATGATTGCTATGGAGACGAAAGAACAATGAATTCTGAGATGATTGATTGTTATTTTGCAAATGAAGTATTTCTTGTATAGTTCTCAGATCTTACTAAGATGTTCTGTCCCTACTTGTGTTCTCATTCACTACACCACTAGCAGTTGAATTCAGAGTGCACGTTTCATCCTATTAAGTAGGTTTATATCACCAAATAGTGTTAGAAGTTGAACATAACCAGTTGGAAGTTTATAGATTTCAGTCGAGTCAAATCAATATAATCAATAGGTTAGAATCCAGTGTTTATTAATGAGTTATATGAATAAATGAATCTCAAAGAACCATTTTTTTCAGACCACTGAAAGTTATTACTATTTTATTATTATCATAATGGGGTTTTGTAGAGATTGTAGTACTTGTAATGGTTGAATTCATGAGTCGATCTAATCTAGACTACTATTGAAAACCTGGAAGTACTGGGCAGACGTTTCGTACAAGTATTGGACTCCTTAGTAATAGATATCCACCATCTCGTACATGAGATTCGAACCCAACACCTTCGTTCTGACGCGCCAATGCCTAACCTGTAGACCACTGAGCTGATATCCAATAATGTTGATGTCTTATTTTAACTGATCCATGGTCTTGCACAACCATTCATCTGAGGTAGATATCTGTCTCTACCCAGCATGAATTGTGTTAATTTTGGTTAGACATTCTAAATGAGTATGAAGACTTGAGCCAGGTCCTGTTCTGATTACGACAAAATGACTGACTCAGTGATTGCACATTGCGTGAACGTCTATCTTTCTTGAATGATGATAAATTAATTTTGTATTCTGTCACATTACTTATCAAATTTTTCCACATTTCGTTATTTACTACTTATTGGTCAGTTAAAAAAGCACCCATTATTTACTCTTTTTCAACCAAATGAAATGTGTTTTTATTGACTATCACAATAATAATTGTTCACTTATCTTATGGTGAAATTTGAATATTAGTATTGTGGTATATACTATTAATATCGATAGATATAAGTAGTATGTACCATCAATCGAGTATGAAATACTTAGCAACAGAAGGTTAAGAAGATCAAAGAAAAGAGGACGAGAACAGAGAATGATTGATATGGAAGCGAAAGTACGATGAAGTCTAAGACGAATGATTGGTGAAGCTATAATTTATGGATGACCGTTGAACGACGCTGAAATGATCTTGAGGGTGCTCACCTATTGATTAGGATTACATGAAGTTTATAAAGTAGTTAGAATTCTTATTTACAGTCGATGGTTAAGATTAAAAATTAGATTGAGGATTCTTATCACGAACTGACATTAGCTATAATTCTATTTAACCAAATGTATTGAGTGAATTTCGCGTCAAAGTTCATGATGAACCTGATTGGTTCGTCTAGAAAATTATAATCTCACCAAAGTAATTCCTGTATAGTCTTTAGATGTTCTGTTCCGTACTCATATTCTCATTCATTATATTATATTTAAATAGATCTGTTGTTCTAATGATACTTTATCATACAAAGAATTCTTTCAATATCATACTCATTCTAGTATACTTTTCAACAATAAGCAACAATTTTCCGGGGTTACTTACGCATGTTATTCCTAATGGAGCATAGGCCACTGACCAGCATTCTTCAACCCACTCACTCTGTCCTTGGGATTCTTTTCTAGTTTCATCCAATTCTTGTTCATTTTACTCATGTCTATCTCCATTTCCCAGAGTAATATGTTCTTTGGTCTTTCCGGGGTTATTACAAATAGATTACATTCCTGAACTAATATCATATACATGTCGGATATAGTAGTGGATACTCTGTAGTATGTGTATTGTGTGTGTGTGTGTGTGCGTATGTGTGAATGTGTGTATCGTATGTCATTGCAAAACAAACAAAAAATCTATTTCACATTATACAAAAATTAATAATCACGTACAAATTCAAAATAGAAAGATCCTTTTATCGGTACTAAATGACTCAGTGGATTATAATCTAATGAATGTGTTTAACCTAGTTACAAGGTGATATTATAAAAATTCAGTAAATACATAAATTACACTGTTCTATAATTCAATGATTATTTTTTAAAGATATAAAACAAAATCTAGTTATGTTGACTTTAATTTAGGTTAGATTTATTTCATTTATTACAATGAATAATAATCATAATATACATTGGATAATGTACAATATGTGTATAACTAAAGTGTATTTGTCCATTGAACTAGTTCATTATTAGGGACTGAATAAAACCCGTAACAACAACAACAACAACAACAACAACAACGAGAACAATGAGAACAACAAGAGAAACTATGAACCAGTTATAGGTACTCAACTGATCTACTCTATGATAATAACCAGGAAAAATAGATATATATGTCGGTTATAATCTAATGTAAATTAATCCACCGAAAAAAAAAAACAAAAACGAATTCACTATCGACACCTGGCCTTTATAAGTAGTTACCAATGACCTTGACAGTGTGATACAGAGAAAATGGATACAATTTAAATAATGAAATTGTAACAAAATAATATTATCTTACATTGAAGACATTGTAGTTAGGGCGAGGGGTAATGAGATAAGATGAATTTCCACACACACACACACACACACAAATTTAATCCAATAGAGATAAGTTTCAAAAATTGGATTTAATCATGAAGCTATTTATCTTAATGATCGTATAGAGATGGGGATGGAGTGAGATTATGATTAATGGACGACCTAATCAGGTATAAGATAATAGGTTTCAGATTTGAGTGTGAAATTCACGTATCCATTTGGATAAATAGAGATTTCACTGATTGAAATCATGAGTCGATTGAAACTAGATCATTATGGAAAACCTGGAAGCAATGGACGGCCGTTTCATCCTAGTATGCGACTACTCAGTAGTGTGCATCCACGATCCCGCACCCCGCGACATTCGAACCCGGGACCTATCAGTTTCACACCAGGCACTTAATCATTAGACTACTGAGCCAACCGGCATCCAACGGAGTTAATGTCTAACTTCAACAAATCCATGAAGTTGAACCACCGTACACTATTGTCTTCAGTCAGTTGATATCTCACAACAGACCTCATTGAACTCCACTAGTAACGGCTTCTCAATAGAATTCCAGGAGTATCTGTTGAAGTCAGTCACAAGTGAGCAGATGATTATTATCACAAGGGGTTTTGTGGAGATTTGGCATTATAACCTTAAATCGAATTCCTAACATTAAACATCAACTGTAGATCATAATTCTAACTCCCTATACTGGTTTATAACCCTCATTTGATCCTAGTTATCAGGTGAATACCCTCAAGGTCAGTCTAGAGTCGCTCAAAGGTCGTCTACAAATTATAGTTTCACCGGTTAGAGGACAAGTTACAGGATATCACCATAAATTATGAGAACTATGCATTGAATAATTCATTTGTAAATCTTTCATAAATTATCCATCATATTCTGTATGATTCTTTCAATTCACAATTTTTTTCTATTTTTCTTTTCTGTTTCCTTTATAAACTTCTGCTGTCAAGCGTTTCTCTTACGATTGGTGCTACATATTACTTATGTTGAAAGACATAAATAGCACACTTACTTACGTCTGTTACCCCCCTTCCACAATGGAGCATAGGCCGTCGACCAACATTCTCCAAACCATTCTATCCTGGGCAACCTTTCTAGTTCTATCCAATTTTTGTTCATTCTACTCATGTCTGTTTCCATTTCTCGGTTTATAATGTGTTCTTTAGTCTTTCTCTTCTCCATCGGCCTTGAAGATTTCAAGTGAGTGCTTGCTTTGTGACGACGTTGGATGCTTTCCTCAATGTGTGTCTTATTCAATTCAAGCACTTCTTCCTGATTTATTCCTCCGTTTAGATCTGATTTGTTCTCTCCCACAATAGGTTGTTGCTGATAGTGTCTGTCCAACGGATCCGTAGTATCTTTTGGATGATGGCTTTCGTAGTTCTCCAAGTAGCACACACCATATTTAAAGGAATATATGTCGATTTATGAAGTTCACACATTCACAAGACTTGATCCATTGGATAATTATTCTATTTTATCGAACTATAAACTACTATACACAATTTAGCTTCGTTTTTTGTTGTTGCTGATATCCAGTTCGTGTTAAGAAATAATTTGATGTAGTTTAAATGACTCAGTTACTAACTTGGCACAAAGTCAAGTTTTACCATAGATTGATATTAATTAAGAAATCATTGTAAATCAGGAAGTAATGCAAAATTGTTTGATGTTAATCTTCAAAACTCCCAGAGGAGGAACAAATCAGGAAGAATCGTTGGAAGTTGATAGGACACACATTGAGGAAAGCACCCAACTACATCACAAAGCAAGCTCTCACTTGGAATCCTCAAGGTCAAAAAGGAAGAGGAAGTCCAAAGAACACATTACGCTGAGAAACGGAGATAGATATGAGAAAAATGAACAACAATTAGATAGAACTAGGAGGGAAGGCCCAGAACAGATTGAATTGAAGAATTCTGGTTGGTGGCCTATGCTCCATTGAGGGGTAACAGGCGAAAGTAGGTGGGTGAGTAAGTAATCTTCAGAACTCGTTAAAAATGGACACACACAACTTTACACAGGGTCGAATAAAGAAATTTGTTAATCTCATGGAATGTCAACAAATCTCCCACCCCGATTGAATGTTACAACTATACTAAGTTCTGCATCATTCTCTACTTAGTTTACAATATAGATTATAGATTTTGTGGTGAGACTGTAACTTATGGACGACATTTCGGAGATGTTAAAGTGGTCTTGAGAATGTCCATCTACTTACTAGGGATAACTGAGAGTTATAAACCTACGTGAAGAATAAGGATTATGATTTACAGTTGATGATAAGGGTTAGGAATTAGATTTAAGGGTTTTCATCACTAACCAACATCAGCCAAAATGCCTAAGTGCTATTTAGTCGAATAGACGAATGAATTTTGCGCCGAAATTCATGACCTGTAATCCTAAATCTGAATGGTTCATCTATAAATTATACTTTCACCAATTTTGTCTTAGTTAATCACTTCCAAGTAGTATAAAATAGTATTTATTATTAGAATGGCAGTTTTTGGTGATTGTATTAAATTTAATAGTTGACTTTATGAGTCGATCTAATCTAGGCTACCATTGAAAACCTGGTTGAAGTAGACTGCTGTTCCGTCCTTCTATAGGACGCCTTATCAGTACGCATCCAAAGGAACTCCAATATGACACCTTCAGCCTCAACCTGTAGACCACTGAAACGACATCCAACAGTGTTAATAACGTCTAATTTCGACTAATCCACGATACGGTGCAATCATTCATTCATTGTCTGAGGTAGATACCTGTCTCATACCCAATATGGATTGGAATCCACTGATCACAGCTTCTCACTAGAACTCCATAAAATCCTTCCTGAGGCTAATCACTGATGAGCATATGGTCTAGCATTAAAAACTTACCACTATCTTCAGTATCATCTAGTTTTGTGTATACACACTGATAAATAATCTGAAACAACAGTATACTATTGTGGTATATGCTACTGATGTCGATAGATATAAGTAGTATATATCACCGGTCGAAAGTGGAGTCCCCGGAGGCAGAAGGTTAAGAAGATGAAAAAAGAACAAGAACAAAAAGTGATTGGTGTGAAAACAAAAGAACTATCAAGCTTGAGACAATTGATTGACATTTTTTTGCAAATGAAGTATTCATTGTATGGTTCTCAGATTTGATTAAGGCGTTCTGTAATTTTGTATTCAACTACATTCGATTGTTCTCCATTTGTGTTCTTGTTCACGACACCAAGTGTCCATTATTATTTGAATAGTCCAAATATAGAATTCTTTCACTGACATCAGTACAATAATAACTACTGTAAATCTTCTAAGTTCATTATCTTTTCGAAAACTCTAACTATTTACAACATCTTGCATAAATCATAAACAATAACATTCATTGTAAGCAAAGATGGATGGTGGTTAGTATTGGAATCCAATTAGATGTATGTTTCGTCCTATTTTGGGACTCATCAACTAGATATACCTGCATCTCAGATTTGAGAACAATTGGAAAGAGACAAGTAAATAATACCAAGTGAATAAAAACAACATTCATTGTTTACACATTTTTTTTATAAAAATATAAATGATTAATTATTTAATATCAGATGAGTTTTGTGAATATTATAGTAATTTCAATGATTAAGATCATGAGTCCATTGAAGTTAGACCATCATGGTCAAACCTGATCTAGTGGTTAAGTGCTCGCTCACGAAACCAGTATGTCCTGGGTTCGAATCTCGCAGTAGGCGAGTTCGTGGATGCGCATTGCTGAGGAGTCGCACAATAGAACGAAACGACTGTCCAATGCTTCCAGGTTGTCCATGGTGGTCTAGCTTCAACTGACTCATGATCTTAACCATTGAAATTAATTATTTTTTCAAATGTACTATCTTCATCAATACAATAAGAGGTATTGAATTAGATAAATACAAAGTATAGATAGATCATGACAATAACATTCTGTTCACGATTAAAGGATACGTGACATTTCTACCATTTATTATTACTGGTTCATGTAAGGTGTATGTTCTATACAATACAAATGTCTCTAAGTGGAAAAAGGAGGATGAGGAGGAGAAGGGGTCCTAGTGGAGGTGGTGGAACTGTAAACAATCAAGAGAGGTATACAATATTTCCTTATTTTGAAAATGTTATCTGTCTATCAAATGAAAAATAAGCGAAAAAAAATTTTTTTCACAAGAGATTCATATCTTGAATAAGTATAAAATGACAATTCAGCCATGTAAATGTTTGGCATAAATATTAGTCACTATCATGTTGACCATAGTCTATCATTACTATTATTATTATTATTATTATTCCCTCCCTTCCCCCCCATAATATTGACTGACTGACCTTGATAAAAGGGAACCGTTTTTCACCTTGAAATGTTTAAAGTGCTTTTTTTTCCTTTTACAGAGAAATAACTACATTTTAATAGTACATTTTATATGAAAGATTATGTCCAATGCATTTGGATAAATAAATGTGTTTTTATGATTTGGTATATCTGTAGGTTATACATAGACATATGAATATGAATGGAAAAAAGTGTTCTAATTCCCTTGGTATTGTTTATTTGAATCTTCTCATTCATGTTTTGCGATTGTAATTGGTATATGTGCATACTGTGTGTATTGGCTAGATATCACATTAAGTTACAAGCATTCTAAGCAAAGATGGATAGTGATTAGCAGTGGAATGCAGGAGGTTCGTTTCGTCCTACTTGGGACTGGTCAGCTGGATGTGACTGCATCTCACAGTTGATGTTCATTGTCTGCCACTCCAATCCAATACCGTACGCTTCAAACACCATCGCGTTATCCACTCAGCTGCTGAGTGCTAACAGCCAATTGCTTGTGCAATCCCATCAACTTCAAATTCACTTGGCATTGTTCACTTAAATCTTCCATTGATGTTCAGCACTGCAATTGATCAGTGTGTTATTTGCATATGTGCATACTGTGCGTATTGCCTTGATATCGCCTTAAGTCACAAGCTTTCTAAGCAAAGGTGGATAGTGACTAGCAGTGGAATTCAATTTGAAGCGCGTTTTTATCTAATTTGGGACTCGTCAACTGAATATATATATTCGCATCTCAGAGTTGATGATCATTCCAGGACTCGAACTCAGTACAGTAACGTTCACTTTAAACGCCATCACGTAATCCACTTACTTAATCAATTAATGGGAGGATTCAAATAAACAATACAAAAAATGAATTAAAACTTCACTCCATTGCACAAGCTAGAGGCTATCAATAATCAATGAATAGTATGATGGCGTTTGAAACGAGCAATATTGTACTGGGTCTGAGTCGCAGAGTGAACATCAACTGAGGGATGTAGATACATCCAGCTGACGAGTCCAAAATTATATGAAACGCGTGTCATGGATTCTACTGATTACCACCATCAATCATTGCTTATAATGATTGTGATTTAAGACAATATCGAAACAATCCGACACAAGATGCACATATGCCAATAATAAGAGACTGATCAATTGTAGTCTCATACATCAATGAAAAGATTTAAACAAACAATACAAAATGAATTTATATATATATATATATATATATATATATATATATATATATATATATATATATATATATATATATATATATATATATATATATATATATATATATATATATAACTCATTGATGAACAGGGTGAATCTGATACAGATGTGAAGGCGCGGATCGGCAAAGCAAGAGCTCAAAACAACTGTCAACCAACACCAAGGTCAGGATTTTCAATACAAATGTAAAGACAGTTCTAGTGTATGAGACAGAAACCTGGACAACTACGAAAGCCATCATCTAGGAAATATAGGTGTTTATTAACAGTTGTCTACGCAAAATACTTCGGATCCGTTGACCCCACACTATTAGCAACAACCTACTGTAGGAGAGAAAAAACCGGAACCCAGCGAAGGAAGAAATCAGGAAGAAGCGATGGAAGTGGATAGGACACACATTGAGGAAATCACCCAACTGCGTCACAAGACAAGCCCTCACATGGAATCCTGAAGGTCAAAGAAAAAGAGGAAGACCAAAGAACACATTACGCCGGGAAATGGAGATATACATGAGAAAAATGAACAAGAATTGGATGGAATTAGAAAAGAAGGCCCAGGACAGAGTGGGTTGTAGAATGTTGGTCGGCGGCCTATGCTCCATTAGGAGTAACAGGCGAAAGTAAGTAAGTAATATATATATATATATATTTAGGGAGTTAGTTTCCTACGCGAGGGGGTCGTTAACACTATGCCCAACCCTCCTCCTTTATCCATGTCTGCTATTGGCAGTAATTCTAGGAGAGCTACAGTCGGTCAATTGGTAATATGAAGAATCAGCTATGATTGGGATCACAATTTTATAAAGATGAAAATGAAAAAGAATCTGGATGAAATTGTTTTAATGAAGTTTTATCAAGTGTTATTGCTTTCTGTATATAAATATATGATTATTATGATCAATGGCTTTGTTCAATATATTTAACATATACTCACTAGTGACTGGTTTCAAAAGGTATTTCCTGAAGTTCTAATGAGAAGTAGTGACCAATGGAGTTCAACCAAGTCTGTTGTGAGATAATAACTCACTGATGACAATGGTGAATGTGTCGATTAATTTCATGAATAAGTTGAGGTTAGACATTAACATCGTTGGATGCCGGGCGACTCAGTGGTTTAGAGGTTAAGCAGTCGCGCATGAGACTGTAAAACCCCGGATTCGAATCTCGCGGTTGGCCGGATCATGGATACGCACTGTCACTAAGGTGTCCGAATATAGTACGAAACGGCTTTCCAATGCTTTAAGGTTTTCAATAGTATTCTAACATCAATCGATTCATAATCTCAATCAAACAACTTAATACTCTTTCACAACCCTATACTGAATATACACGTTTTCACTACCAATATTAATGAAATCCTTCTAGTCATATACAAAGACTTAATGATCCTCATATGTATTTCAGTCACTGACATTCACATTAGAACTATCATGTAATATGACACCAAACTACTTTTTCTTTTCATCATTGTAAAATAGAACTGATCTAATTCTTATAGTTAATTCAATTAAAATTAGATATTTCTTTTATCTGAAATAATTATGTAACAGATGAACAATAGATTATTACATAAATTATATAGACATAAGTTAACTGTACTACCCCTATTTCTCCTTCTTCTTCATCATATTACATAATCTTTCATATCGATTGTAATCACCCATACCCCTTCAAATCCCCAGAAAAAGAACTTATATAATCTGTAGTTCTTGTATTTCTTCCACACTAACCCTCCCCCCTCCAGATACACACACAAATATGCTGATGAAGAGGTAATATAATGAAAACAATTCCAACTTGTATTGAATAGATCATTTGTTCTATTTTGTTTTAATTGAATTATCTCATTTATTTTTTTTTATAGCTTAACTTCCTTGTTTATTCACTTACCTACTTGCTTACCTACTTACTTACCTACTCGCTTACCTACTTATACTTACTTACATATACACATACATACACATATATACTTATATATAGATAGACACATAAACCCCTAAAATGAAATCACATTTCTTGATCGAATATCTTCTTCATTGCTAAGGATTAAAATGTATTTCTTTTTTCTATCTTGTTGTTCTTGTTATTACTTATCTATACTCTTCTTCTTTCTTTTTTTTTTTTAATGAACACAACTTCCTATTTGACAGCCTTCGGCAAAATAATTAGTTTATAATATTTGGTTCAATGATTTGCAAATCATCGAATAGGTATCCACACATAGATACATACATACATACATACATACATACATACATACACACACACAGAGGACTTCACGAACATGATCGAATCCAACTTGAAACCATCTGTATATCATGAATTTTATTCATCTAGACAATCAGTAATTAAAACAGTTTGACAATTATTTAAATTGACCAGGTGGTCTATTCATAAAACTATATATGACACGTAGTACATATCTTCCTGGTCACCTCCTTTCCTTTCCTTTCCTTTCCCTTCTCCTCCCCCCTCCCCATCTCTATACACACAAACACACTCTGTTCATATAGACAATATTAATTTACGATTGATAATCATCAACTCCGTCTGTAGTTCTTCTACATTGACTTCTATCGGTTCCAAGTTCGTGTAAAGGATAAAGGTTGGGTGTAGGGTTAACAATCTTATCCTGTAGAAAACAATCTTGTTGTACAAAAGAAATAAAACGCTAATCCGAATCATTAATTGATAATTACCATTGATTTCATTGTTGTAATTCTTATCAAGATGTATGTTTTCTTCGACAATAAAAAAAAGAGACTAATCAGGGTTTTTTTTTTTCATAGAAGTACCTAATGTTCTATCCTACACACACACACACATACACACACATCAAATGCCAAATTGTTCAAATTAGTTAATGGAACTGGTAATTTTTGATTACTGAATTTGTCGGGTTATTATTATTATTGCTTTTTTACCTGTCTAATAATAGTTCCCTTTTTTATGTGTGACAGAAGTTACCTTCATTTGCCGCCGCCCCCCGCAAAAATTGATATTCTCTCCTTTGAATTTTGTTTTGATATTTGATTGATAAGTATCAGAAGGGGTTTTGTGGAGATTGTAGTCATTTCAACAGTTCAGATCATGAGTCAGTTGAAGCTAGATCACCATGAAAAACCTGGGAGCACTGGGCGGCCGTTTCGTCCTAGTATGGGACTGCTCAGAAGTGTGCATCCACGATCCCATCTCCCGAGACATTCGAACCCAGGACCTATCAGTCTCGCGCGCGCGACCGCTTAACCATTAGACCACTGAGCCGGCCGGCATCCAACGGTGTTAATGTCTAACTTTAACCAATCCACGAAATTGCGCGATACATTCATCATTGTCATCAGTGAGTTATTATCTCACTACAGACCCGGTTGAACTCCTCTGGTCACTACTTCTCACTAGAACTCCAGGATATACCTCTTTAAGCCAATCACTAGTGAGCATATATTGATTAGTATCAGAAGGGGTTTTGTAGAGATTGTAGTAATTTCAACAGTTGAGTTTAGTTTCAAATATTATTTCTCAAGATTTTGACGTGTTTCATTCAATGTATAGAGTCTGTTGAAGGTTTATCTGGTTTATTCACCATTAAATTAATTTGTCAATAAGTGGTTACCAAATGTATATTGTTCATATCTTAGTAAATATATAAGTGGTCTAGAAGTTAAGCGGTCACATGGGAGATTGAAGTTAATGAGTTTGAATCCCCTGTTAGGGGATCATGGGTCCGCGTTACTAAGGAGTCCCATCCAGTACTTTCAGATTTTCAATAGTAGTCTAGCTTACATCATGTCATGAAATCGAATATTAAAACAACACGAGGTATATCCTGGAGTTCTAGTGAGAATAGTGACCAGTGGAGTTCAACCAGGTCTGTTGTGAGATATCAGCTCACGGAAGACAATGGTGGATGTGTCGCTCAATTTCATGGATTAGTTGAAGTTAGACATTAACACGTTGGATACCGGCCGGCTGAGTGGTCTAGTGGTTAAGTGTTCACGCGTGAAACCAGTAGGTCCTGGGTTCGAATCTCTCAGGGGGCGAAGTCGTGGATGCGCACTGCTGAGGAGCCCCACAATAGGACGAAACGGCCGTCTAGTGCTTCCAGGTTTTTCATGATAGTCTGGCTTCAACTGATTCATGATCTTAACCATTGAATTAATATCTTAATTAAAGTCATTTTAGGGTCTTATGTATGCAGTCAATCTAATGTAAACTTAGGTTTAAATAACTCTTTAATCATGGTGAATGAGACTATAATTTATGGACGACCTTTGAGTGACGTTAGACTGACCTTGAGAGTGTCCACCTAATAACTAAGACCAAATGAAGGTTATAAACCTGTTTGAGGAATTACAATTATGACTTACAATTGATGGTTAAGGTTAGAACGAACTAACATCAGTTATAGTGCCCAAATTGTATTGCGCCAAAAATCCGAAATCTATTATCTTATATATGATAGATTCGTCGATTAATTATAATCTTATTTCATAATATTTTCTCACTTTTGTGTTAGACTATGTACTTTATATTTGATGTTAGATGAGAGAGGGAGTAATGCGAAACAAGCATCATAGGATTCTATAATTTCTCTTACATAACACATCAATCATGTGATATTCGACAGTAGTTAAGAAAAACAGGAAAAAAACGTGAAGGAAAACATGCTCACGCGTACACATCAACAGAGTCGAAGAGAGAGATAGAAAGAGAGAGAGAGGGAGAGAGGGAGAGATTGAGAGCAAGTGACTAGTATACACATGTACACTTGTTATCTACAGATAACTTCAATGGTGTTTCCTTTTTCTTTACTTCAAACAACATTCAGTTAATTGTTTGTTTGTTTTTATACCTTTAAAAGAACAAAAAAAAGATGTCTCTTCAACAAGATGAAAATAAAGAAGAAAAAGGAAGAAAAGTAATGAGTATAATTTGTTATCATGAATTAAATTGATCATTTCACATGGTAACTGTTTTGTTTTAAAGAATGAGAGAGACAAAAACACAGGGAGAGGGAGAGAGAGGGCGAAAGAGCAAGGCGGGGAATGAACGGAACAGGATGTTCTATTACAGAGTAATTATCTTCAGGTAATAATTACATTTTGGTACACTAGGATACTGGGTACCTGTGTGATTGAGCCACAAGTTTGAGCTATACTATTCAAATTGTAGCGTTAAAGCGTATATGGTGTCGGATTCTCCTGTGAGGCGGGATTGAGCTGTACTGTTTGGGTTCTTACGTGAAAGCCTCAATATTGAACAAATATAACCAACTTCATTCATTGTAAATGTTATATCTAG